>DWGJ01004324.1:0-11818 GCA_018246895.1 Aspitha aspitha aspitha | reverse complement strand
TGAAACGGCTAGGTTAGAAACGACATTCATTGACTGTTAGGCGGTACGAAGTTCGCCGGGTCAGCTAGTTTTTAATAATTTGTACTATAATCTTTTCTGTAGGATCTGTAGTGTCTCCTAACCCACAATTTATCAGCTTGGCAGCCTTTTTTGGTGGTAATATACTTGAAACAAAGTCATTTAAGTATTTATATTTAAAATCTTAAAATAAACTCGAAGCTAAGTTTACTCTGCAGTTCGTATTTCCAGCAAAAAGTAGCTCAGCGGTTATTAGTTGGCTACTTTGCTTGCACTGAGACGAAGTGCTTTAAGTAACAGCGCTCATTGAGCTACTATAAACCGCAGTCTATGGTATTGGTATATTTACATATCTTACGCATTTTTGTATTTCCCTTATGCGTTATTTAATTCTACTTCCAAGATGTAGTAGTAAACTCGCTCAGTAAATTTACAATGTTATGTAGAAAGACAATTTCGTAACATCGACAGAAATCAGAATCGGTGATTCCCCACCGTTCTACCAATTTGTAACTCTTGCCATTTCACTCACCTTATTATGTCATGATGCGATAGATACGGGAAAGACCTCAATGGACCCTTTTTATTATTTCTTTTCATTTGGAATATAAAACGCTTCAATGATTCTAATTGCCTTTATTGCAAATTAACATAAAGATAAGAGTAAGATGTATTCCGTCGATGTCCACATCATATCGCAAATAATGGCATGTGAATAAACAAACCAATACAAGAAGGGATAATTCAATAATGGATTATATTTCCCTTGTTTTTGTAACAGATATTGACGTATTAGATATACATGTATATATAACATATCATGTAGTAGCATGGACTAAGTAGGTTTCTACCTTTATTATGTATCTACCTACCTACGCAATATTTTCTCTTTTATTACACTTGCAAAGAGGTCACCTGATTTTAATACTCATTCTAGTTCACATCAAACGTTTCCGTTACCCTGTCCAGTCGGCGCCTTTTGTTATCCGTCTAAAATTGTTCGGAACTTTTCAGGCAAGTTTCAAGATTTCTGAAATATATATTGGCGTATGGCTCATATCTTCATTAATATATATATATATATATATATCGATATTGTTAGGCAGTTAGGATGTTACATAACTGTTCAGAGTAACAAGGCTTTTATAAAATTATTTAACTTATTCAACAAGTACCTACCAAGTATCATTCCTGATGAAATAAACATTAAAGATCGCACAGGCTTATATGGTGGCTTACCGAGAATACAAATAAATAGTAGTCTCACATATAAATAAATAGACGCACTTGTCTTCCGCGCTGTAAGTACTGTAACATTGAACGGAACGTGAAAGTTTTTGATGGTTTGATGTTGGAATTACTTTACCGAGCGGCTTTAGATTCGAGTGAAACGTATTTTTAGGTGCTGTAGATACGTTGGCGCTAAAAGTTTCCACGAATTCCCTGGAGGGGGCGTGTCGACACAAGCTGTGTGCCCACGGGTGAACTTCCTCTATACTCAATTTCAAACTTTATTTAATAGACACAAGTGGTGTAACCTTTCCACGTATGAATAAAATTTATGTTGTTTCGGTATTGGTGATGCATTTTGTAATACAAAAGTGTTTAATAAAAGAACGATACAAGAGGCGATGAATTAAAAATTACAATTAATCAAAATTTTCCTATAGGTTCTTCTTGCTTATGAGTTGACTAGAAGAAAATGTGATATTAAGTTGGCCCTTTATTAAGAATAGTAATGAATAAATAAATATATTACTAGCACGTAGGAATGTAGTATGAATAAATAAATATATTATTACCACTACATCAACTGTTAATCCAGTAAAAATAGTTAAATATGACAATCTAGCATTGCAGATATTGGAAGGAATATATTAAAAATGTTGAAATTAAACATAAACCATTATAAGAACGAATGAATTAATTGAATTACATATTTAGTAACGTTTTGAAATATTCAAATTATAAATAAGGTAATAGGCACATATTTTTCATCAAAATATGTTCAATAGATTTCTAGTGAAAATCATAAGATCCGACATGAAAAAAAGTTGATATTATATTTTACACACAAAGTAAATGCCATAAGCCGAGCGGTATTTACATAGCAAAGATCAAAGAAGCGAGCAATGGAGTTTCTCACGTTAATGCAATCATCGCACTTGACTGAGCAACCTTATTTAATATATGTGGAGTTGGAATAGTTTTGACGCTAACAGTTTCGGAGTGGTGAACCGATGTTAATTTCCTGTGAGCCCCGTTTGAAATCGATGTGATAACAGGTGCACTCTTCAAGTATTATCTAATTGGAAATATAGTACGTATGTAGCTGTAGTGCATTTAACGATGTTTTCAAATACCAACTCATTTATATGTAGGCAATTTCTTTTTTCAAAAGTATCAATTATATTTTAGAATGTGAAAAACAATACAATACTTGATGAAATAATCAATATTTTATAAGTGCATATTTTTTATTGAAAACTGGTATTAAAAATAGTCTGACTAATGAACGACCAACTACCAGCATATACATAGTTAATTTTTCTTACAAACTCTGCTAAAAGCACTGGGTGCAAGCTCGCCGAGCGAACGACCGAACCATTTCTTGCATCAATATTGAATTTCATTTATCGTGCGCTGTGATTTTAACTGTTTCAACTATAATAATTCATTTAAATGTAGTAGACATATACAGCAATGAGAGTTACTTGTCAAACAAAAAATTGATGTTCCTAAATACATAATGACGCTCTGTGTGTTGTACAGTGAAATCATAATGGTTTATGTCACATTGTAATAATAGGTACCTTTTTCTATTATTTACACCGTAAAAAGAATGAGGATAATAACATACATTTTTTGTAGAACAGTAAAATGGTTTTAAAAAATGTATATAATCATGAATTATTATTACCAGGTCCATTTTAGACCTGACATATTCAAATTAAGCAAAATAAAGACAAGCCAAGCCTCTCGGATCCAGCAGTGAGACTTAAAATGGGTTGTAGCTAATTTATAATGCAAGACTATGATGAAACTTTAATTATATTTGGTATATTTTAGCACAGAAAAAATCCGTCTTTCATATTATAATTCAACATTATAAATGAAACATTTTCATTGTAGCTCAAAATAAATCATTTTCAATATGAACGTTCAGGCTTGTCCGATAACGTACCTAAAGTCCGTTCTTACGACAATTGACAAATGATACAGTTAACCAGGTGGCCGGGTAGGTGCGACATCTCAAATGGATTGCCTTATGATTTATGAACTGCGAGATTAACTATCTACTGTGGTCGTGCCGTACAAATTAATACGAATTTGAAAATAACTAGAATGTCCCTCACATAGTAATAACTAATTACAAGCCTTAGAATTATTTATGTACTGAAAATGTTCTAACTATAAAGCTTTTGTGACTTTTATATATGCTTTTTTCGATGTATTTTGTTGTACTGAATATTAATATAACGATTATATATAATCGTTTATAAATTGTGTGTAAGTCTTACATCGCTCAAAAGAAATGTAATTCAGTAAATATCGTAGTGACTTTTTATATTTTGGAAAATTATTTACATTTTCTTTAAGTAAAGAGAGAGCGATTGAATTTGTTTTTGTGTTACTTTTAAGGAAAAGAAGTAACGCAAAAATAGGAACTCTAGATTCATATCAATCAGACTTACTCGTACTTCAAACTCGCTCAGATAAACATAGATCGCCATATTTATAGTAATTTTAAATATAATTACTGCTTTGCTTCCATACGGAACGCGATAGGAACATCGCTGTTGATTTTTACTAAAGTTTTGAACTCTGTAAACAAGTTGCGAGCTATAATGAAGCAACTAAGCCATTCTAGTAGCTCATTATTGTTAAATTACTTTCAAACTGCTGTGCATAATTTTGCGAACAAGGTGTTTATTTTGCATGCATGTAGAGCGGGTATGCAAAGATTATTATTTTAATTTAGTTAAAGCGAGTATTCGTTTGGCATGACTAATGACCATGATTACCGAGTTGGACGTTATGGGTTCAATTCCCATTAAGGACAATACATACTTCGTTGATAACACACACATGGATCTTTCTAAAATAGGAATTATATGTGGTCCCAAAATAATTTTCAATGCTTTGAATTACAGTAACCGAAAAGTTAAAACCGAAATACTAGAATATAAATAAAAATATGGTGTAATAGCAGAGAAATCCCGAATATTGGTAACGTGCACCTTACAAAATGATATATGAATTAACATAGGTAGATTACAGCTGTAAAGTAGGTACAAGCGGTATTCATTCAAACTAAGTGAATAATACGAAGTTTCAGACATTTCAATATCAAATCCAGTGACAATTCTATACGTCAACACTTCTTATCCACAATACTTCCCGCAGTAATCCCCTTCTTTGTGTGAAGGGAGATACGGTACCCCGAGGCGAAGTGTGGTTTGCCGTCTGACTATAAATCAGGCGATGGCTAATAATCTCCAAAGTAAACTTAAACCATTTCAGACTTTCCAAGCGTATATCTATTTAGTAACTTTAATTGAACTGGAACTCCCACGCTATATATAGCAGTCTCTTTAAGCATCGCATTTTCTTAGAAACATACGAGTATGTATGTAAATCATGTAATAAATATTGACGTTACATATGTGTTTATAGTCGTATTTCTAAAAAGTTTTAAGATTAAATAAAGTTTCTGTTATGTTGAAGAAAAATTCACGCCATAGTGTTCCCCACTGTTGAACTAAGTTGTGTGAAGTCTATCAAGTCACAGAGCCAGCAAGCAGACCAAGATCTTAACTTTAATCATTCTCAGAGGTCGGGGACGATTAAGGTGAGCATGAAGTTTTCATGGGCTATATATTTTCGTAGATTGAAATAGTCGACGTAAATGATTATGGTAATATCTGCAACAATAGTGCATAGAATAGAAATTATTGACGATGCATTTTTGTACCACAAGTTTACCCCACATGTCCACCTCATATCAGGGTATCCTGGGGCAATACGTGAGGCACCATCAAATTATTAATTATGCAATGTGTGTTTTGTCAAATGCAGAGCGGGCTTTTACTTTGTATTGAATCCTTTACAGCATACGGGCATAAAAAATCACTTTCAAAATGTTTATTTAACTAAAATTACATAGTTACTAATAAATTCCCATTACTTCTATCTTATATCTTCTTTTACGTACCTACCTGTATTATATTTTGCGTAAATAGTATACTGAAACTATATAGTAAACACATGTTTTATATGATTTTTATGTACAACAGGAGACTATAGGTAATCGACTGATGAAAATACATGAATACGAGTATTTAACTTTCTTTTTGCTCAATAACTATTTACGATAGACGCAGGTCTACCATAAATATACCATTGAAACAATTAGCTCTACTTTAATAATTTAAAGCATTAATTCCCACCTCAAAAAATTATTAATTTTATTGTAGTGACCACGTTGCACGCAATGGTGGCCATAAGTCCTTCAACCGAAGTGATAATATTCATACTATGCAACTATCGCCTACCATTCCAAACCAATTTGAAAAATAAATCGATTAAATAACTATTATGCGAAATACCTGTCTTAATTAAACTCTTTTACATAATAAAATTTTAACACAGTTTAGTTTTTCGTTACTTGTTTAGCAAATTTTCCGATTTGGTCAACCGTAAAGGGGAATTTGGTTTTAAACAAAGCATGTAGGTACAATTAGTATCTGCCATTTAATGACACTGTCCACAAAACATTAGAATACAGACAGGTAGCGAAAATAGAGCTTGTAACCTATATACATATATGTAGTTATCTCTAAAACCTTACAACAACGAAACACGGCTGTAGTGTCCGTAATGCGTTGTAATACTCGTACATACATACATATACTTAACCTACAATACGAGAACCACTTCGTAAAATTGAAATTCTAGTCCCGTCCAATGAACCGCAAAGGCCCTTATCTTAAAATTGTCTAAATCTAATTTAAACTCAAGTGTAGAACGATCCATCTG
Source organism: Aspitha aspitha aspitha (assembly GCA_018246895.1). Lineage (NCBI taxonomy): Eukaryota > Metazoa > Arthropoda > Insecta > Lepidoptera > Hesperiidae > Aspitha > Aspitha aspitha. The sequence goes on along the minus strand of DWGJ01004324.1, from coordinate 5,761 downwards.
CGCAAACAATTTAAGACCGACAATCTCGTCCATCAATTAGCAAAAACGCCGCTTGATTCGTCTGAAGAAGATTGAATGCTTCGCGAGCAAAATGGATAAGGTTCAGGAACAAATATTGTGGTTTTATTTTCGGTTTAAACTTAAGGATTGCTATATTTTAATAATATGCTTGCATTAACTATCACGGCTGCAAAGCAATTGTGCGTATAATAACATGTTATTCCACAAATAGGGACAATGAGGAATTCGTAGGTATTCGTAACGAAGACAAACGGCCACTTGAAGAGCACCGCACAGAGAGTCCAATATAGCTTGTTATAGTCCAGCTTATTCTTTGCAATAAAAGGATTCCTCTGAAGTATCTTCTCACATTCACAATGGCAGATATAGCAAGACGCTGGCCGATTGTATACAATCCTCAAGGGTGGTAAAGAACCAGATGTATACGAGCTGAAAACAAAAAACCTTTATAAACCTTAGGTTAATAAACCTTCATAACGACATCCTCTGTAAGTAGGTTTATTCGAGGACATCCCTATTCCATGAAATAGAATAATGAAAGGGTTATTGATGTTGACAATGATAATGACGACGACGATAAAGACGATAATGACAATGATTATGATGTCGACGATCATGATGACGCGTTCACGCCAATTGCAACCTGATCACGCGAAAATAAAACATTCCTGCATCGTCATCAATCATCAAGAATCATCAGAAAAATATTGATCATAACTCCCAAAAATACATAGAGAGATAGTCAAAAACGAAACAAGTTTTGAATGACAATAACTGAATGTATTAATTCCAGTATCAAAACACTAGACTTTAACCGCATATGCAAACAGCACGCGAAGGACAGTTCAAGAGTTCATGACCCTCAGGTGCCCGACCTTGCATTTAATCTTTAAAACAAAGGACACGCTGAGTTCAAAGTATTATTACTCTACCAAGTCCTGTTACGCGATCATAGTATAAAGATATGTATATTAAGTATGAAAATTAATTGCATACCGCATTGTCGTGAAATTAAATACGTCTTTGACTTTGAAAGAAAATTATTAGTAGTGTGATTGTAAATTAAAACCTTTTACTGAACCTTTAATGAATCTACTCGTAACAGTGTTCTTGAAACTCTGTAGACGCTGCGTAAGACCAAACATGCTTTAATAGATCCTATATTATAATTATTAGAAAGTTTGTTAAAATTCCAAACTTCTAAGAGTGGTTAAATATCATCTTTGTTTACTCCAAATTTTCATCTAACAGTTTTGAATGATTATTTATTTCATTAAACATTAGTTTTGGTTACTAATTCTAGACAACTGATATTTAATATCCAATTATCAACGTACGGTTATAGATTTTGAATGTACTTATTTTAACAATGCTTCATATCACTTACTATGGTAAATAAAGTTTGAAGTCTTTACAATGTAATCATATTTGTAAAATCTTCATAAGTTGCATTGTAAGATTATGTACGCACTGTACCTTGGACGGCAGAATATTGAACCATCCTTACACACTTCTGACTGGCCTCTTGGTGTAGAGGTTAGGGCTCCTGACTGCTAAACCGGAGCTCTTGGGTATGATTCCCATTCAGAACAAATACTTGTCTGATGAGCACATTTGTTTATTCTGTGTCTGGGTGTTTATCTTTAACGGCTGTCTGGTCATTTAATTGCTTAAATTAAAACCAGGCAGCCACGTGTTTACATTATAACATTATTATTATATGAGTACCTAAATGTATACACCCTATTTGCTGTTTCAAAATTTTAGTGTATCATAAGCATTGCGCTTTAATAAAGTTAAAGTTTATCCACTAGTCACCAGCTAGAGCATCTGTAAGCCGGGCTGGGCACACAGTAAACTCAAACATAACTAAGTAATTACACTAGAAGTTTATAACTCAATGACTACTTTAACTTATCTGGTTTATACAAGCAAATTCGTTTAATGTAGTCTCAGATATCAAATATAAATAAAGCAATTACAAATTTTTTGGTTAACTTTAGTTATAGGTACTCAGATACAATTTGCTTATAAGTACAAATAATATGTTTTGTTTATTGTATATGTTATATTGAGTCTTTCAAGCGTGTCACTTTTATATTGGGACTCACGAATGCAATTTCCGTTGGCTTTCTAGAAAATCCGTTTTCAACGACAAATGTCCGATAGTAGTCCTCGGGGATCTCCCGCTTCTGCGATCACAGTTCCGGGAGTATCATCAATCTTCAATTCCCCTTGCAGTCATTATGACTTCCATAAGGGAACAGAGTAAACCGTAATGAATAAGGGAATCGAATTAAAATAGCATTGATAATAACATAATATAGAGAATTCGCGAAACGCTCGCTGACCATAATTCCGGATAAATAAAGCGTATGTATACTTGTACTGTAACAAAGTTAACAGTCGACAAAAATATGGGAGTTCCTACGCCAAAACAATTCTATTTTGCGTGTGTGAGAACAAAGTCCCATTTCAACTTACTGTATATTTCAAACTCAAATTTACTTTGAGATTTGTTCCTCATTTCTTGAGCTCCAAGGTTTAAGGACTACCCTTGACAGAACATGGTACATACATACATATATGTAAGTGTGGCAGTCACGTAGTATTAATTTATTCCTGTAAATGGCATACGTCGGGAAGTTCTTTTTCGGAGATTCGTTCGATCGAACTTATTCAGTTATATTACCTACTATGTACTGTTATAATAATTACTTATTATAATGACGTTCGTTAAAGCTCGGTTTCCCCTTTTTAGTATAATTAAAACAGTTACTGGGTAAGACAACGGTTTATGTCAAGTAGTCACCTATATTCTAGTATTGAGTAATTTTATAACCACTTCCCAGAAAGTCTAATACCGATACGCATTTTATGTTTACGAGTTCTTTAAAAGCTTTCTGATGGGAAGTTATTGGGTTGCGTTCCTTCGAGCTGTTATAAGTAACGTTGAGGGCTATGCAGGGTATTGATATTTTTATGGTGCCATGGAAGCGGCGTCCGAAATAATTTGGACATAGTAATAACCTACTTATGAAGAAATCCGAATGAGGATTGAAGTCACAAACAGCTTTAATAACTGATGACACAAATGAAATCGTGTCTAGGCATATATGGAGCATAACATTATGTAAATATATGGTTTGCGTTAAAATGTATGAATAATTTATGTAGGTGCAAATTGTTTATAAAGAAAATGCTTTCCATATTTACATATTTCTTTAACTGACCAAATTGATTTGTATAGACGCTATACATTCATTGTCGAGAGACACGACATACATTGTAGAGAAGCTACTTAATTTTGCAACACTGGCTTACAAGTATCTATTACAAATTGAAACATAATACAGAACAATCCCTTCACTCGAGGAAAAAATAGGGTAGCCAGGTACCGAGTACAGAAAATATAAGATCCGAAAAATAGAATTTTACCGGCAAAAGAATTGCGAACATATTGAGCAATAATCAAACTTCTGTATTGAGCATCCCTTACGAGGACACCACTTTGATAGGGAAAATAATACAAAAAAGTTTATAAGTGGTAAGTACGAGTATATGGGTGAAAACTTACTGGGAATATATTTTATATCTAGAACTAGTATTGCTTCATAATATCAATAAAATCAAGCTACTCCATATAGATAAAGAAAATCCTTCTGAGATATTTCCGGAACAGCGTGAAATACGGTCCTGTTAAGAAAAGCGCTATAAGAAAAAAACTTGTACAAGCGGCAACGCATTAGGGACTCCACGGTAGTTGAAAATATCCAAAAATGACCCTAAACATAAGGAGCCTCGCTTTCTAATATTTATAACCGTGGCATTTTAAATTTAAATTAGAGTCAACCGTTCGAATTGCCTTAGAATTTCACATATAAGGGAAGGTAAGACACACTATACTTCGACATTTATTTTATAGTGCTATATACATAGCTTTTGCGACTAAATTTTGTTTTACTTGTAGTGTAAACATTCGAATTTCAACAGGCAGTTTATAATAGAAGCGTACAGACTATATCTCCTTAATTCATATAATTACTCATTGTGTGAAGGATCAACATACAACGGTCATAAATGAAGTGGTATTTGCGATCCATAATAGATTAGTAGAGGTTAGCTTAACGCACATCAAACCCCGAGGACGAAAATAAATTGCTAGTCCACGTGTGTGTTTACTGCCCTTTTCAGACCGACATACAATGTAAACGTCGTTACTTAAAACCAGTAACAGGTGCAGCGGTGGCGGCGAAACTTTAAAAGGTTTTTTTATGCCCCCGAAGTGACACATGGGCGTAAACCAGTTTGATAAGTTGTTACTGTGTTTGATTGGTTTATACATAATGATAATTTTTGTTTACGGTCAGTGCTAATAAACAATATGTATATAATATATGTACATATGTATTACAAGCGACATGATTAACAGATATAAATTAATTGCAAATCGCAGCATGGAAACGTGAACAATTCGGTTACCCTTCACGTTTATTGCTGAGTTTAATTAAAAAGCTCAACATTCACAAGCACTCACTAATAGGGAATCACAACACTCGGGCCCCCAAAGTACTGCGTGCGAGTGCTTCAGACGAGAGAACGCTTAGAGGTTCGCCCGCGGGCTCAGTTTGTAAGGGGAGCCAGAATAATCCATATTTCAATGCAGCACAAATCTCCACAAGAGCTTTTCACCACAAATTCATATCTAACATTTATTTAAATATAAAATCCTATGTGCTCAAGGCTGGCAATGTATGTATGTACATCTGAATTCCGTGTAACAGTAGTATTAAAAGAACACCGTCGTTATATACCTCCTCGGAGATTGCAACTAGTTATATGTGTGTTTAGCAGATACGTCGAGTTCTTAAAAATCCTTTGAATGTGACTCAAGCATGAAGATGAAAAATTTTTGGCAGCGCTTTCATAGCCTCACGTCAGGGTGGCAAGAAAAAAATTAAGTGTTTTGCCGCGTCGTCGACATTATTTACGTAAAGAAATTGTGATGCCTTGCCACCGTATTATGCCTTATAATAATAAAAATACAATGAAACTAGTGACGTATCTTTAGTGAGCTAAATGATGGCAACGTATAAGTCCCTTGTTTATTATTCCATTACTTGAGGTATAATTTGACATTTAAAAGATATGAAATCAGATTTTCCAAAAAACAAATGAGAGTGCTGATTTATATATATATTTTATTTATTAATACATATTATTAGCACTGGAGACCAAATTGAGTAACACTGATTTTCTAGCTTGTCTAATAAGCAATGTATCGCATAAATATAGGCGAAATTCCGTACATGGTACCTACATTTTCATTTACTTCCAGAACGGCACAGTCGCCGTCATCTGTGCGGATATTTACAACAGAACATGTAACGATTTACGAGGATACGAGAACGTTGTGTTCGAAGTGTTTCCACACAAAAGACGTGTGAATTACTCTGTTATCGTAATAACCTGAAGCCTTAATAATAACAAAACTGAAGTCCAAAAGTTTGGGAACGGTTTAAACTTATTTAAACAAATCCAATTCATACGTAATGTAATATTTAAAATACATATTTATTACACACCTACATCTATTTCTATATCTACATCTATATCTATATAAATATATAAAAGAAAGTCGGGTTTGTTACAAAACTTATAATTCGAGATCTGCTTTACCAATTTTCATGATTTTTGATTCGTTGGATTCCTCTCCGCCCCGAATAGCAGAATACATATT
>DWGJ01004323.1:0-11820 GCA_018246895.1 Aspitha aspitha aspitha | reverse complement strand
AATGCTAAAAGCATTCTCTTCCAGTTAAACCTTTGGACAGTTTAGAAAGCGACGAAGGTGGTTGCAAAAAGAAGAAAGTATATATTAAAAGAAAATAAAAAAAGTGAGGAAAAACGTAGTTTTAGATATATTTGTTTAGACATAACTAACATTCGTGCCACATATTTTTTATAATATTAAACGATTTGCCTACAAGTCATCTATGATTACCATCAGCGCGACTAAATGCAAAAGCCATCTGAGACTATTCCCAGTACCTGGTGGTGTAAGACGAAAATATTGTAACTAAAATAGGTGTGTGCACAAGTTTACCACGGAAAAAGTTATATTTCTTTGGCCTAAATAAGGCAAAGAATTATACAAATAGACAAGTCTTATTCCTAAAACGAAGAACGAAAGGATGAACGGTCGACCTAGAGTTAAATTTTTATAAATACCATTATAATATTGAATAAAATAATTACACAGTCGCTCTTTGTATTTCTATAGGATTATAAAATAGAATCTATACAGCAATAACCATAAACATAATAATTCAAAGCGTTTGTTTTGATGATAACTTGTGCCGTATTATAAAACACCGATAATATCCCTTTTCTGACCGCAATGTGCATTTCTATCTAATCGCTTGTAATCTATGACGAAGAAGTTGCATTTAAATTGTTACTGATGTACTGTACATCATGTACATAATAAAATATACATAAATAAACGTAAATCGCATAAGATGTAGGTATAAGGTATACGGTATGCATAGGACCCTTCACTATGACATACGTAGCCATACATGTTAGCAGTAATAGCATGTAACTATAACATTATTAAGTGCATGTGTCAACATCTACATTAGCAACGTAAAATATGCTTATTTACACTACGAATAAATTAGACATCCACTTCAATAATTAAATTACAAAAAATTAGATTATTTCGTATCTTATCAACTTCTTTCCGGTTTAAAGCAATATCAGACAATTGTAATTATAAACTGCCCAATCATACAAAAGAATTCATTTATCATTAATAACTCGATCCCCTATATTCATAAGATAAATGTCTACAAAATAAACAAGATGTGGTAAATATTTGGTAGACGAAGTGCCGGTGTATCGGTCCATTGTGTCTGTGTAGTAGCGACCCTGCTAACACCAAAGGTTGTGAGTTGGAGTCCCACACAAAGCAAATATGATAAGAATAAATATTTATTCAGTCCCTATTTGCATAATTACCTACATATAGCTATGTGTTATTTGGAAATTTATACAAGTACGTTGTTTATCATTTGTCTGGTTACGATTACCCAGGCTATACCTACCTATTTTTCGATCAGATGGTTGTGTGAAATTAACAATTAATTGAAATACAATAATGCCTACCTACGGCCAAATATGTAACTAGAAATGTAAAATGTTATAAATTGAAGGCAGAACTAACACACATATACCTGACTTTCTGTGGTCATTGCAGCCTATGTGCACACCACTCTTCGAGTATTTCAAGGAACTGCTGGAATTGGTGCCTGTAGCGGCCTTCTATCCTTCCACACCATCAAATATCAGTTCTATTTAAACATGAGCTTTCTTTAGATAGCCTATGTTTCCGCAAAAACATACAAAAAATATTATCATACTTACTCAAATTCTTCTATGTCGTCATACAGGGGCCTATATTCGGAGTCCGAGTCGCTGTCGTCTCCTTTGAATCCTGATTTTAAGGAAGCCATGGTCCGATTCTGAACAAACAAACACTGAAATCTCTTAGTCCGGTTTTCGTATAGTAATATACCTACAGTGAAAGGTAGGATGGGTACAAGTAGGTCAAGTTAGGCATAAGGCAAAAGATATAAACTAGGTTAATTTTTTTTAATGCGTTAGAGAAATTAATTTCAACATATATAACAAATATGTATGGAACTTATAACTTGATTATAGTGAAAAAAAATGTTTCCTAGTGTTAGTTATTATTATTTTCCCCTTTCCATTTCGCAAGGTTTTAGACCTCCCGAATACCTATATAAATAGGTACCTACATCTAAAGTAGATACCTACATACAAACCTATATAGTCACATACCTTTTACAATTAGCTTCATGTATAATCTTCTAGAATTAGTTCAGTTTGATCATAAATATCAATAAATATACAATATTTAAACATATAAAATGTAATTGAAAAATCAATGTCTTTAGACCATCTTATGTATTTTCATTCCTTGTATGTCACAATATTTTTGGAAATTAAGTAGGTAGGTATTCAATCATTTCAAAGCACAACTTTAATTTTACTTTTAAATATAGTACAAGTAGGTACCTATGTACGTAAATCATTACGTACATAGGTATAAACCTAAGGCGTATGCCCCAGCTACGGGGAAAACCCGAGCGCGGCGGCTGAAGGGATGTTAAATGAATTGCAATTAAATTCTCACTTATCGTCATCTTCATTCGTCAATCTGTATATTTTAGTGTGATAAAAATTGTTGTAAGTATATACATGTAGTTGTATAAAAATATATAATCAGTTTTGAAACTCGAAAATTACGAACTCAATATTTTTTGTCATCTTACTTTACCAACCACAGATTTATATTTTGCCAATTTAACATACTATATCTCTATTTATAACTGCCTTTATATGTCTTATAGAAAGGTCTTGGAGCTTTAAGAATTATTGATCTTTATATCGTTCTTGGTAGTAGGTAGGTACTGATACAATATATAATTGGAACGGAAAATAGGAAAGTACAATTGTAAAGTTAGAAAAACTATTTAATTACATGTTCAAATAAACTTTGTATAATATAGAAAACAATTGAATTTTTATCCGTTCATTTGCGACAAAACTGGGGAATATAATACTCGGAAGAAATGCTTTGTAACATGAAATATGCCCATACTTCTAGAATGTATGTACCATTTTGCTTGCTCCGAATAAGTAAGATGTTAAAAGTGATCACATATCAACCATCCCTATATCCTAATTAATATGTAAAACACGGATAACTTTAGTTAGTGTTTTAAAAATGTAGTTACTCACCTAATCTATCTGACACCCTTAGAATTACACCATTGTTATCACTCAAATTGTATATCACTGTGGAATAAAAGAAACGAAAAACTTCGTAACAGGTGAATAATTCACCAAGAGACGACGTAACGCTTGAACAAATACTATGCAAATATTTCCAACGCATTAACAAATTATCATATTGACATCACAAAATTATCAGACATTGATTAAAGTTGATTGATAATCACCGTGATTTAATCGTGTTATAAAGAGGCGGCACTCGTCTTATCGTTATCACTATGACAGTTACATCAATACCATACAACTGAAGTTACTGGACAATAATATTGTCGGTTACAATAAAATATTTCAGCATTGAATATGGTTACCTCTTTGCGGTACACAGTAGGCACTATTCCATAATTAGCTAAACCAGCAAGTTTTGTTTCTCCGCGTGTGCCTTCCGAGCCGTAGAGACTAAACAGAACTGCCTTGCTGCAGGCTGTAGTAAACATTGAAATATCCTACTCTGGAGATGTATCATGGTTTGTCCAATATTTTCAGATAAGACTACGGGTCCTAACTTAACCAGCCAAAATGAGAATCACTGAAAATCACTCTAAGCCCAACCATAAACTATGCGTAGCCGACGGTCTAGTCAATACAGCGATTTCCGCTACGGCACCTGCCTACACCGTAGGAACCATGCTCTCACGTCTACCTCTAATGGAAACAAAATTATCCAATTTACACAAACCACTGTAAAGACGTGGTGCGCGCCTTCGCATAATTTGTTACGGACTGCCGGGAATCGAAGCGCCGCTTCAATACCTATGATGAGTATGAAAAGTATATAAAATAAAGATAGACGAAGTAAATGCCCATTTGAAATCGTTCATAAGTGTTTCTAAACGAACAAGCGTTGCAGTGACTCTAATTGTGTGAAGGTAAGCATGATCTTCATTGAGTGTATGTAATAGGTATATACATTACAATGAATATACTTATAAATAAATAAAAAATTAAATCAACAGTGGGCCCAAGGAAATGCGCAATTATCAGAAGATTGATTCCTATAGCTCTATTAGAAAATGGGCTATAAGAAGAGGAGTACTAGTGTGGATTTAGTTAGTAGGTAATGTTTGTCCAAATAGTACTAGTAATAGTACTAGTATAACTCCAGTGATATGTATTATAAGTAGGTATCCGCCCTGTCAGAGGTCGGGCACGGATGCATTGCTACTGTTGAAAACCAAGATGGCCGCCTCTAGTGTCTACGTGGAGCACTGGCGGCCATTACAAACTAACATTAACAAAGAACATACTCTGAACTATAGACTCACTAGGTAAGTGTCTTGTACTAATAAAATAATGAAAATACCTTGTAAAATTTAAATATACATATGTGTATCAATAGGAAGGTTTAAGTTATATCTTAAATAAGATTAGATATACTAATTTTACCATTCATTTCCGTTACGAGGAATTATATTCCAATGAAAGGGCGTTGTTTCATTTCAGTCGTTTATTAATCTAGAAATATTTTATGATAAAAATACGAAAAGTAAATATTTTTATTAAAAGCACATGCTGTCATATCCGATACGCTTGCGCCGCTAGATAAAAAAATATGTAACGTTAGCATTCCGAATCAGCAATGCTTTTAAAATGTAAAATAATAGGACTAGAAAGATTTGTAGACCATAGATATCCAGAAATTCAAAAAGTAAGGAAGTCGGAACATTTCATAATACCATAGGCACTTTATAAGCAAAACAGAACAAAATATATTCATTTGAAACAGAAATTCGAAAGTACATATAATATAAAAAAGTTCACACTATATTTTGGCGACAATGGATAATAAATGTAAATATTAAACTTATGGATGGGAACACAATTGTTTTAATACCATGGAATTATTACCGTATTAATCTCAGTCTTCTGGTATTTGAAGCCTATTATAATGATGCTTTATAGTTTCGAATATAAATAAATATCTGTAAAGAATTTCCAAGATTATGATCGTAGGACAGTTCAAAAGTTTCATTCATTAAGAAAATCGTGATAATCAAAAATTGGATTAAGTACTCACTTTACGTATTTAATTCATGTGGCCTTTATTTGACGTATTATTTTTATTTCACTCAATTGACCTAATATAATATTGCCATGAGGGCTTAATATAATTGCGCCATTGGGCAATCACTTATTTGTGAGAAATTAAAATATTTGTACACATTGTTAAACTTAATGGTTCTATATATTACCTTAATATATAAAAATGAATGTTTGTCTGTATGACCTTTATAGAATCGTAAACTATGCATTGGATCATGTGATGATCTTTAGCAAAGTTGTTGTGCATGAGCCCGCGAACGTTTCTGAGTTGGTATGACCAATTTTCGACAGATGGCGCCAATGTCATTCCAATAAATTTATTTTAGTTGGTGGCGTAGCAATGCGCGCAGGCTACAGCTAGTGTATTTTATAAAAATTTGTTCTGATACTCATTAAATTCTTAATATGCTGAATCACATCAGATGAATGCTTTAATCTTCCTAATAATATTTTCCGTCTCCTTATCATACACATTTACTTAAATTTAAAATTATCAATTGTGGAATTTCAAAAATTATGTCATAAGGCTTTAATAATACCGAAACTAACAGATCGAAAATACTTCAAATTAACATTGGCAAAATGCTGTAACTTAAATTAAATTGGACTCGGAATTGGATAAAAATATATCCAATATAAATATAACCTAGTGATGACCACAATATACATTAGTAGAACTCCTATCACACAAAAAATACATAAGTAATAAATAAAACATATATCTGGCCACATACTATCCTACATCACAAATAATTAACTATGCGAGTCACTTGAGAATCACATATGACTGTTTAATTATCTTCATCATTACTTATATCTCTACTTTTGCTCATGCTGTAGTCTTGACCTTTCCCATAATCCATAACATCATCCAATTTTGAGAAGTTGCCCATCGCTACTTGCGCTATCGTGTCCACAATACTAGATGCGCTCGAGTACGACTGAGTAGACGGCGTCAAAGCTTGAGGTTCCTCTTCTGAATGTTTTAAACTTTGACTACTGTAGTCGCTTAGATAATCAGGCATCGTCGTTTTCTTTGTCAACTCCAACATCTGATTCAAAAATGAATCGCCTCCTACACGAGATGGCATGCTAAAATCTGTGGCTTGGGTGTCTGAAATAGACTTGGATGGATCTGCTTTCGACGATGAATTAGTGTCTGTGTGTTTAAAGGAATCCAGAGGACTATCCATTTTAGATTTACCAACACTACCGAAGTCAGGTGGTAAATAATCTTTGCTACCCTTCAATAAATCATGAGGTGATTTCATCATCATGCTCTGATCTAGACCGACTTTCGAAGAGATTGGACTACTACTTGACAATGGTTTCATCAAGGACTCTTGCATCTTTAGCAAAGACGGTGACAGAAACATATTATTGGCTGCTAATGTGGATTTGGACATAGGGTCAGGAATACCAAGTATACCTGCACTAGAATACTTGCTAGCTGAAAATAGGGCGTTAGCGATGTCAGCAGAACTCATCATCAAATTTGAAGCAATATTTCCTGGTATTGGTGAGGCTGAAGTAGTTGTACTTGTTGAAGTGGTGGTTGAAGTTTTCTCATAATTGCCAATGCTGCTTGTCAAACTTTGCAGTGAGGCAGCATATGATGGCGGTTCGGGCAGTTTGCTACCAGATAAACTAGCTGCTAAATTAGATGAAAGCCCTGGAGTGAGACCACTTAACATACTATTTGCTGCAGCAAGACTTTCAAGACTGCTAGTGCCTAAAGGTAACGGCATATTGGGCGTTCCCAAGCCTAAAGCCATGCTAGTCAACATATCTAAACCAGATGGATAACTTGGTGGAAGTGGAGTGCTTGATTTTGAAGATTTCGATGACGTCGGTAATACTGGTATGTTGAGTGGAGGAGTTTCAAATTTATGTGGAGACACTGATCCAATTCCTGAAGACACATTTATAGGAGGAACGCCAGCTGGTCTACTAACCATTTGTTGCAAAGTACTAACTGATGGAAAGTTAGGAATGGATGTGACTTGGCTAGGCTTTGATGCTGGTATCGGTTGAGGTACGGCTAAGAGAGCATCTAGATCTATCTTATCATCATGCTCCGAAGAGCAACCTAATTCGTCACGTATAAAATGCCACAACAAGCCATCACTTTGTTCGCGCGGGAACTTTGGGGTTAAAGTACACTTTAACTTATCTAAAAATGTTATGTCTGGTTTGAAATTTTCTTTGAAGTCAACAAAGGTCTCATCTGCATATGTAAAATAATATTTTATGCTTTTCTTGATCTGTTCCATGGCGTGCGTTGACAAATGACTATCATGTATCATGTTATACTGCAGTAACAATGGACGAGGGTATTCTGTCGGCCTTTGTTCCGGTGGTGGCATTACCCAGAAAAACGTTAAGGATGACTCAAAAACAGGGCTCTCAGGGTTATATGGGGCTGAAAAGTTAAGAATCACATAAATTTGACAAGTCATAAAAGTGCACAAAAACTCTGTTTGATTTTAAAATAGTGTTTCTTAATAAAATAGTGTTACTGGCATTCAGAAATTAAGTATTTTTTTCTGCATATTACAATGTATGTTTCACTTTCTATCTCAGTATTATCCCTATAAATACTTACAGCAAATGACTCCAATACAAGGGATGTAGGATATCTCAGAAGGCCCTCTCATTTTGATCTGATATTCAAGTTGATTATCACAATCTCGCAAACTAGGCATTGCAGGGTTGGTCGGATGTGAATGGTACCACCCTAACAGGGTCAGACCTAACTTTTCAATCTCTAGTTGAATCTCTAACTCAACTAAAACTCGTGGTCGTGAATCATTCTTACTGACCAAGCATGGAAAGGTGTGTGTTATCATCAGATCTGGGAATTAAAAAGTGGAGGGGGTCAGAGTTGAATTTACAAATTACAGCATGTGAAACCTGACATGGATAAACTGATATGGATGAACTATAATATCAAAATGCACTTACTATGACTATTCAAATCCCAAGTCCCTGCCAAATATCCATAAACTTCCTCCTTTTTGAGATGACAATGGGTGTCCATTACGAGACAAGCATTCGAACTCACCGACACCAAAAAGGGCTGGACTTTGCCAGCTGATGAAAATGAAACTGCTTCTATCAACATATTTGCATCACTAAAATATAGATATACATTTTAAACATTAATTTACTGTTATAGCAACCAAAAAGAAATAATAGTATGTATTATCATCTATTAGTATCATGTGACCTAGTCATATATACATTTAACTTCAATTGCTGAATTCCATATTGTTCTATCAGTACTTTTAATTCCCAACTAACCTGATCTGATAAAAACTTACTGTTGCATCATTCGGTTAGGAACTGTATTATGTTTCATCACAACTCTCTGTGGCGGTGGTTCTGGGGGACTCTCTACTTCCATTTCAGTTTCCTCTACAAAAAGAAACAGAAGTCTCTTAGTTATAGTTGCTTAAAATTGAAATGTTATGAAACATTTATAGAACAGCAATAATAGCTCTAGAAGCATCCATAGGCTGATGTGATTGTGCATTGCAAGTGATCCTTAAACAAGAATAAGACGCCAAACACCCTTGGTTGATAAATAGCAGTGGTGAATTTCCATGTGTCTATGATTTGTTTGAGCTACTAATCCATACTTGAGCAGCATATTCCAATATGTTCTGGGCTTTCTATAGTTGCAAGCATAATCCATTAACTAGCAGTGGAATGTTAAACAGACTGCAGCACACAATTCTTTAAAAATACATAGACTTAAGAGATAATTAAAATTTACCATCACTGTGCATATTCTCACGTTGTAGCTGTTTCTTCCTAAGATAGGTAGCTTTAATTGTGTCCAGCTTCTTGCCTCTGTATTTAACTGAGGCCCAGCCACAGCCAGACCTCTTATCTGGGTTGATGATTCGTTTGCAGTGTATGGCCCATGCTGAAGGGGAACAGAAGATTGTTTCTGTCTCATGTGATTTAATTTTACCATCTGTTTGTAGATCTCCAACAAATTTTTGTCCCTAAAAATCAGTTAAAGAATTATTAACGAAGAGTTATATATGTGTTTTATTTATTTAGATATATTTATTTATTTACATATACATATAATGACGGTGATAAATTTTCATGGCAAAATTTTTTTTGGGGGGATTATTATTGAAATTGAAAGAATAATAATTATTATTAGTCAGAATTAAGTCAGATATTAATTACACATTAATATCTGACTCTTAGACAGCAATCAAGATGGTTAAGTATAATGTAACTTATTGTTTAAGGTAAAGTTATGTACATTTTAACATATCAAATATTTTATGTTTGTTAAGATTCTATTGAAATTCTCGGTTCACATCTGTACATGCTTTATTTTATTGATAAGTTTCATTTAAACTACCAGATATTCAATAGTCATTGCTGCAATGCCAGGTTCCAACATTTTGTCCTCCAATAACATTTGCAGAGTAACACCTCTGCTAGGCATTGATTTACTGCCAGTTTGAGCTTCAGATTCCTGTAAAAGGATTATTACAATTATCCACATCCTACCACAAGAGAATGCAACTCATACAATTGTTTAAACCTATGCATAGTCTTAAGTTCTGAACTACTCATTAAAGTTTTCATAGAGTTCAGTCCACAGAAAGAGTTAAGATTGATTTTACTTAATTATGAACAATTAATATTAGGCAAATATACTCTAGCTAGATGGCTTTTTAATTTGTCAACAAACAACAATTTATAAGTATCAGGTGCTTGACCAAGTTTCTATGTGTGCTCTTGTTTTTAAAATATATTCCTATTTAGTCTATGCTAAAATACTAAACAAAATAATTTACTTCTTATTTTTTCACTTACTGAACCAATTCAGACTAACAGTACTTTATAAAAAAATAAATAAACAGGATCGTGTCTTGTTATTAATAATTTAGTACCTCATCAGTAAATTCCTCCCCACTTCCCATTTCTTCTTTATCCTCCTCCGCATTTTCTTTAATTATTTCAGTATTGACTTTATCAGTTTTGTGCTCCTCATTGGTAGTATTTCCACTAGTTTCCAAATTCTCTACTGCTGTGTTATTGCTATACACATTTGTACCGGACATTAAAGCTGCAGCTAAGTGAGAAGTTTGTATCTCCATTTTGACTTACAATCTTTAAAAAATGCTATAAAAATAAGATAAAGAATAATTTATAATTATTGTAACACAACGAAATAGCATGTTTTAACCATAGATAAGTATTATATTAACATATGAAATTGATATATTAAGTAAACTAATTAGCCATAAACCAAACAGCAATACGCTGTACCTGAATTGACTGACATGACATAAACTGTGACTAGCGATGGCCGTTGAACAAACTAACAATTTTTTTAGACTGCTTTTTTGCAGTAACTGATTAACTAGTTTATAGTCCACTGAAAAACCAGTTTATTCGTGTACAAAATTTGTACACCGTTGAAAACAACGGTCGACGCTTAACGGTTCGCGCGAACGGGCAACGGCAACGGTCGAATAAGACTAATTTATTCGCGAACGAAATTTGTGCACCGTTGAAAACAACGATCGACGCTCGACGATTCGACGCGAACGGACGACGACAAGGTTTCGAGTAAACACGAACTAACCCAAAATGTTACGTATGTATGATTGAATTAATATCTTTTCCGACTGGCTCGCACGAGCTATCGAAAGTCGATCTTTACTTGTAGAATGGACGTGGAGTTTAAACTCTATTACAATGGGAATAGAATAGATACGCATCTTTATTCAGTTATAAATATAAACAGATATTTACCTTTTGTTCTTGATTTATGATCCTCTATTCAATTATTAGAAAATATTTGCATGTTTTAGTCTATTTGTAATTTCGGTACGCATAAGTCATTTTACCCAGTTCGAATGCGACTATTTTTGAAATAGTGAGTAGAATAGAATAATGTAAAATAGGTGTATGTAATTTAAAAAAAGTGTAATATAAAAACTAAGTGTAAATATAGTAGTTTCGTTTTTTTTTTGTTTTTGTGAAATTGTAGTTTTGTCATCTTTGTGTAAATAAAAATCTGTATTATTTCTATAATTTATATAGGTACATTTAACTCCCTCCTAGTGTGTGTGTGTGTGTGTGTGTGTGTGTGTGTGTGTGTGTATCGACAAGACAGTTTTAGTTGGACTAATAATATTATAAAAAATATTTATTATGTCGGCCCGTAAAAATAGTATAATATAAAATAGTATAAAATAGTATAATATGGCATCATTTTGAAAAAGACAATAAATCTTTAACAGGAACATGTAACGAGTGCAAAAAAAAACTTAGTTACAAGTCTTCCACTGAGAATTTAAAAGGCCATTTGCGCCAGGAAGCATTTATTTATGGGCATTCGTAATCGATGACCAACCAAATGAAACTTCACGAGCTCGTCACGATTTGCAAGCAGAACCAATGCCAAGCACATCCGCTACTACCAGCTCTTCAATAAAAAATCTACCACCAGTAGTGTCTCTTGGGCCTCACACTAAACGTCAAAAAGTTATGGATTCATTTATTAGTAAAAAAAATTGTGTAGAACAAAAAATTCAAATTGATAGAGATTTACTCGATTTGTGTATTGATTCGTTCCATCCCTTTTCTAACGTGGAAGAGCGAGCCTTTAAAAAATTCTGCAGATGGATTCCTGGTTATAAATTACCAT
>DWGJ01004322.1:0-11825 GCA_018246895.1 Aspitha aspitha aspitha | reverse complement strand
AACCATAAGAGATAGATATATGCTATCGCGGACTTTTCTGTAGTATTTTTGTAGATCTACAATTCTCTAGTACATTACTTTAGTGTATCTCTGCTGGTTTACGCAGCGTACGCAAGAAAAGCTTTCAAAGCAGAAATATTTTCCCCGTTTCTCCGACATTTATCATTACTGCTCCACTCCTATTAGTCATAGCGTGAATTTATATAGCCTATAGCCTCCCTCGATAGATGGACTATCCAACACAAAAGTAGTGTGTAGTTCCTGAGATTAGCGCGTTCAAACAAACAAACAAACAAACAAACTCTTTGAGCTTTATATATTGGTATAGATTTGCAATGCCGAAAGTTATAGACCGAAATTCCATGTGAATTCCATAACTAGATGAGATATTATTAATACCATGTTGGTGTTAATAAAAAACATTTTGAACGATCCTTAACAAATTTACAGTTTTAATACAACCATGTTTTCCAGCAAGCGTTGTAGAGATCTCACTAATCTCTTTAAATTCCTTCCCTACTCAAATAAATCTAGTTCAAATGACCGTAAACTGTCCATACGCGCCTTTTAATCCTTTTGATGTGGATCGCGCCATGATCGAATACTAATTTCCTTTGCCGTCCACATAATGTTTTCACGCAGATTTATTTGTGTTTCTTTGTTGTGTATTTTTTGTTACAGTAAAAAATATCGGATTCTCTCACATGACTGACTGAATATATCTGACTTTAAAATTAAATTCATACTATACTAACCATTGCTTTATTTCTTCTGTTTATAAAGTTATCATGTTTAACGGTAAACTAGTTACGAGTAAATTGCACGCGAAAAAGTTGAGATGATTTCGGATATCCCGAAAGACATCAACACAAAGTTTTGTAAGATACTTACTGAGTTATGACAGCATGTTTTACACGCATGGTTTAATTTTATCAAATTCAATGTTTAAAAATACATATAGTAATTATACATATAATTTACCTACAATTGAAATGTGTAACTAAACAAGAATGCACATTTAACAAATGCATCATTTACCAGTTCAGTAAGTTCGGGCGATAAGGTTAGGCACATTTTTCTAAGACATTTTCTTTCAAAGGCATTTTAATTACACCTCCTAATGTAAGTAGCTATTCTAGGGCTTTCTTTTCATTTTTGTCTTCTTGAAAAGTTTTGTAAGAGTTTGGAATGGAAAAAAATTACGTAACCGCTGCCTCGGCATAATATATTGAATGCGCCTGCAGCGCCGTCCGCGGATTCTTTAAAACTTTTTCTGCCACTACCTTATATTAAACTTAGCTCGAAGAATAGGTACGAGGTCCTTATATTGCGCTTGTGAAAAGTGGTTCAGGCTTCAGACGCTTATAGAAAATACAAGACGATGCTGATCTATGCAGAATAATATTCATACGAAAGTTGTCATATTTTTGAGATAAGTACCTACGTACTTCTTGAATGGCAGACTCAGTAAAAAACTTGATTCGTACGAGTATTACCAATTAAAAACAAGCAAAATAGTAAGTTTAGCACTTAGTGTTCTATGAATAGTTATTTTTTGACGGTTTTGTTATTAAACCTGAAAAGTTTAAAATAAAAGACTCAGACTCTGGCTCAACTCATGTGGTCAGGATTTTAATGATGCAAATGTATTTAGTTGGTGTAATTATCGCATTTACCGAGATGAAGGGTTCTTTCAATCATTAGTTCCCATATCGGAGCAGACGGTTTATTCATATTTCTGTGTAATAAAGTGTACTATAAAGCAGCATAGAAAGTTTTCTTGTTTAAAAAATGTTTTTATAGTGTAAGTAAAATATGTGCTTTGATGATGGCAGGCGTATGAAGCGAGAACATTGAACTATGGAAGCATAGAACAATTAATTGCCACTTTTTATTAATGTCATACTTAAATTATTTACAAAAAGTAATACAAAAAAGTAAGTACAAGTTTCCCTAAATTCTCAATTGCGAAGTTAAATACAGCTCAGTTACCCGACTGTCTATTATCTTCAACCATAATTGCAAAAGTTCCGTTCCTATTGATATAGAAACTTACGAAGGGGTGAAAAGTTAATATTCGTAATACAAATAACTCATTGTGTATAATATCTGTTCGGGCAAAACATAAAGTTGGGATAGTTACACACTTATATTAACAACTTGGCGTATTTGCGTATATCTGTGCATCATATTACAGTTTTACACTTTGCTCACAGTCAAATATTGTTATCTATACTATTTAAAACTTAATTTTTAAATTAGCAATTACAATGATGAAAAGAAATTGCTTTCATTTCTATAATAAACTCTTCGTATGTAACTATTTTACTTTGATTTTTTACTCTGATTAAATCTTCGCCAGACTCAATAAAACTTTAAATTTCCCTGAAGACTTCAAATACTACATTACCTTGCATTCAACTGCCTTTAACGTGTGGTTGCGACTTTAAAAGATATACCATCCAACAACTATGTACATTTTAAAAGCTATTTTTTGCTTTTCTGTTCCAGCTTTTTGGAGTTTTATTTACTGAGATCGAGTACTTACTGTTTATTTCCACTACGTGGGCTATATGTAAGAAATACTGTACTTGTAAACTTTAAAGTCCATTAAAGACATTTCTGACTGCTTTCATTGCAATATTATATATTGCCCTACTTTAAAAGGTCCCTTATATTTATTTACACGAAACAATATAACTGAATTTTTAACTAAATATGACTGAGCTTTGTTATCAAAGAGGAGGGTATCAAGGGATCCTGACACCGCAACCCCGCATTCGCTCCGATAGTATTCTTTAGCTAAATAAGTATCAAATAAGGCTGTTGATTTTGTTTTTGTATTAAACTTTGATTTTACATCGTGACAGAAGCCCCGCTTAGAATGAAACGCCTCGCTGACCCTCAGACGGAAATTGTTGATTGTGAACTTGTCCCAACTACGTACTTAAGTGGTCTGATACATTGGACCGTGGTTTGAATTCTATTCATGTTTACAGACTATAATCTATACTAATATAATAAAGCTGAAGAGTTTCTTTGGTTGAACGAGCTAATCTAAGGAATTACTGATTCGAATTGAAAAATTCTTTTTGTATGTATATTGAATAGTCCGTTTATTGAGGAAGGCTAAAGACTATATAATATCACGCTATAACTAATAGGAGTAGAGTAGCAATGACAAATGTTGCAAAAACGGAAAAATATTGATTTCCACGCAGGCGAAGCTGCGGGCACAGCTAGTACAATACACAGATTTTTAAAATATTGTTTCATTGGAGTTATCTAGAACCCGCCTACGTTATTGTTTATTTCTAGTAAATACTTATATTATTGAAATTACTATTTAACACAATGACGCCGAGTCCCTAAAGGGTTAGGCAAAGAGCACTGATATATATACATATATCAGTTACTGTAAGTTATCCCTTATCCCATAATCTGTTTTATCCGAACCGTTATTGAATTAATGGAAAATAAATGTAATATGTCAACTTAGACAACAGTTTTTTTTATCTATAACTAAAGATATATCAAATTCTGTTCAAGATTAATTTTAAAGTATATATGAAGTCCCTATGTAAAAAATGCCTTAACGAAGAATTAAACGTGCCCGCCGGCCCTCAGACGGAGGCTGTTCACTGAGAACTTGTGTCAGCCACTCAAGTGGAGCTATACACCGTCCGGAGTTTGAACGGAATGATATGTGAGTTGAGTATCGTAAGCATGTAACCCACTGCGTTGTAAACTTTCCTTTGAACAAGAATCTGAAGACAAAAGAATATTTATATAATTATACTAGAATCGCCTCCAGATCAGGCTTAGTTGTTTTTGCTATTGTCATTACGAGTATATATGTATGTAGTATATTTCCATTTGAAGAATGTTAACGCTCGCGATTGTTCCTAGTATACCTGTATACTGGACTAGTGATTAGAGACTCCCCAGCAGTCGAGCCCAGGCCGGCAACGCCCCATTGTGCTCGAGACCAACTGGTCTTCTCTCTTCATATAAAAAGATAACTGTTCTCATTACTTAGCTTACTTAGCTAAGTTATTGATGATTATGCTTTTTGTAACAGTTTAGTATTTAAATGAATAATTCAATGAAAACAAATGTAAACGTAATTTAGATATCACAATAGCTTTAGAAGCGTTTGTGACCCTTTGCATTATAATTCAAAGAAATTGTGAAGTTAGATGATATCGAGTAGGTATAGCTTTTGGATGGATGTCGGCTAGTGGTACATTTTCGTTTCCATGCTTTGAATGGCATGGCAATCAGTCATTGCCGGCTTGAATCGTTCTGCAATAATCGACAAACAGTTTGTATTATCGATTGAATGCCGGCTTCAAAACTGTCCTTCTGTAGAAGAAATGATGGTTTAAACGCAAGCTTTACTTATAGCTTGAACAGTTCATCTAGAAAAGTGTGACGTATAAGTTGAAATGTTGTCATATTGTTCTGTCAATTTTATAATTGATTAAAGCGAAAGCGGACTAAGGCTTTTCCAACAGTGCTTTATCGCCTTAAAAGCCTAAAGGCCTACACCGAAAAAAATGTGGATTAACTACAAGTACTTCATCTAACTACCTTCGTACAGCTGAGCGCTTTAAAAGGAGGATAATGGTCGCAAAAAACTCTGAAAACTACATAGAACCGAATCTCGAGACAATTACCAGTATCTGCAGTCTTAATTACGAACCCCGAGAGGTTACAGCGAGATAAGCGACTGAAACATAATTTACATAAGCCCAGGGACCTTTATTCTTATATAATTAGTACTGTGAGGGTAGGAATTATGACAATGATAGGTGCTTTACAAAATTTGGGTGTTATGACGACGCCTTAGTAAATCCTTCTCTACGACAAATTTCATATGCAGACTTCTGTTCGAAATTTCAATTTAAGTTACTACCCAGAAAAAAATATAATTACAGTGGTAGATTTAAAGTGGCAACAATATTAAGGATTTTCAAGAATACTTTTTAAGTTAAAGTTTAAGTATTGGTAAATTACTTTCTTGTACGAGATGTCGTACAATTTCAGCGGCGTAAAACACCTAGCTTAATAAACAAAAAAACGCTTTAAGCTTTGAAACGTCGTCTGTTTTTAAGAAATTGACACACGACCCCAAATTAGACAAAGCCTGCCATATGGAAACCATACAATAGATATATGTACATACTGATAATACGTCTATACATTTCTAAAAACATGCTTTATACTACATTAGATATATTAATAAAATATACTATTAATGCGCCTCACAGAAATATTTGTCCTAGATGGGAATCGACCCTATAGCTCTGGCTTAGAAGTCAGGTTCGCTAACCACGTGTGATGACCACATTTGTTTGTTCGCTCTGGATGTAATACAACAAAATATACATAAAGTGTTATATCAACTGTCCGATTACCGGTAACGCAGGCATTTTATTGCATACATTGAGATCAGATAGCCGAGTGTAGAATTGTCCAATAATAATAATTATCATACATAGCATGCTACATATATCGTGATATATATTCAAACTCCGTATTTTATATGCCGATACGGAATTTAATGGAAAACGGTGGGTACATAATCATGAGGGGAATAAATTCGGTAATGGCGCACATCGACGTTCGTGAGTATCCCGCGACCCGCTTCGTAGCGCCCGAGTCCGTTTTTCTCGAACCGGAAATGAGATTTCCCGATAGATATAATGGCTTTCGACGGATTACGTCACTCGAACGTTGAAATTACGAAATATATCTTTGAATATAATTGGTACCTTGTAGGTGTTACTGTTGATTAATACCAATAATGATACCAATGATTTAAATTATAAGCGTGTTGCGTAATCGTTGCCTTATCTACTTATGTATGTTATATTACTAATGTTAGTGAGTGAGTGATCTTGTATTGAGAGGTAATGTAGGTACTACTAATAAACTACTCATCCGATTTAAAAAAATTCTTTCAGCAATAGAAAGCTGCGTTATCACGGAGTGACATAGGCTATATTATTGACCGACTTCAAAAAAGGAGAAGGTACTCAATTAGTCTGTATTTTTTTAATCTTAATTGCAGTCGTGCGTGGGAGAATATTACAATTTTAGGGAGAAGTTTTCTCAATCATATACTTATTTTTTTTTAATTTATGTAAACTCTTTATTGCACCTCCAAAAATAAAAGTAACAATGGGAGAACTTAACGCCGTGTGGCATTTTCTACCAGTCAATCCAGGGAGGATGAGAAGAATTTAATGTATATAACTTTGATACATGCATGTTACATAAGTCAATTAATGTTCGGATAAATTTGTTTTATTTTTTGTTATTATTTTTGTGTAGTTACACACAAATTAAACACATAATTCATACGTTATTCATTTCCTATTTGATCCCCGTTATTGTTATTTTCCTTCACATTATTATTTTCGGTTAGGACTAAGATAAATAGGCAATTGGATATCGATAGCCTTCACATCGCACGATTACGACAGTCTTTCAATGCGATTTATGAATTTTATTGTTGGGAAAATACATAAAATACTTTCTTTCCTAATACGTACGTACAACGATGAAGGTAAATGTGCGACATATTTGTAAGTCATTTGTAATCAGGTGAGATCATAGTGAAACATAATAATAATAATATTACTACTATATATATGGATAATAATCTGAATATTCCGTGGTACAGTTGCGTAAAACAATTTGGTACAGACCAATCACGCACTATACGCACTGATGCGAGTATCATTGCCTTCCACAAGTTCCACAGGCCTCTTTGTTTGCCAAATTATGGAATTGTTTCTTCTATCTCGTTCCCATCGCTTACAATCTGCTTATAGAATTTCGTTTCCTTCAGCATTTGGAAGTAAAATGAAAATAGATGACAGTTTTAGGAACTGAGAGAATAGATTATTGATCCAACGTTTGGGTTATTCCATTTTTGACTGAAATACGCTCGACTGCAACCACTCAAACCATTTTAAGTCGGAATTTTGTTTCAGCGGCGAGCTCTTTTATATGCATTACATTTTTGTTCTGAAGCTACGAGTGGTTGCGTTATTTTTCATTCCGGGTTTAACCCCTTCTTTTAATGAGCTTTGAGTAGGTACACCTCGTATAATACTTATCTACATGAAATAGCTTTAGTAGAATCTGGAAACAAAAGATTTGTTTCTCATTTCTCGTGAATTGAGTTGAAAACAACATCGGTTAGACGTGTGTTTATTCGACATGGTCATATTGAGATATCAAAATTTAGTTTAGAAAAAATAATATTATATAGTTACTTTCTTTATGTTAATCTTATTTTCCAAGGCCTTCGTTATTGAGAACGTAATTTAGTATTTCTCTCGCAAGATATAAAGGACAGAAAACGTACCTATATTAAAATTAATATCACTGTTAGCACTGAGTTTTGTAAAGTAACCCTCAATAATAAACCACTTAATATTATGTGTGTATAAATATAAATAACGAGTCAATGATGTTTTTGTGCTGTTACACGTACACATGTACATAAATGTATGTAGTCATACACAAACGCATATATTTACAAAATACTTTCAGTGTGTTTAATTTTCTTCGTTCACCTAAAATCGTGTACATTTGTAGCCACGCTTGCTATATTCTATACTCTTCAATCGTTCTGTTAGCGGTAACAATTGTGACGTTTATAGTAAACTTTGCTAATTATCACTTTCCGTAATGCGCTCAGTAGCTTTGTCTGTTGCTACTGTCTCAAAAAGAAAGCTAGCTTATAAAATAATTCAATGACGATTGTAGACAGGATTGAAAGTGTTTAGTATATCAACAAATATTATGTAGGCATGTATAACAAGTATATATAAAAACGAACGGATCACGCGAACGCCAGGCTATTACTCCCAATGAGCTTGTGACAAATGGCCTGGATAATGACTTTCCGTAGTTCGGCGGTTTGATTAAGGTCTTACGGCGACCTGAGTAAAAAAAATGTGTTTCATTACGCGACATGTAATAGGCTTAGGTCCTAAAATTATTACTAATAATTATGTACAAGAACAACAGAGGAAGGCGACTGCCTGATAGAGATCAACGCATAACCCAAACCGCTGAACCTAGAATCCAGAAATTTTGCAGATTGGGTCTTTATGAAGCATAAGTGACCACTGAGAAAGAAGTTTTTGAAATTCCATCCCTAAGGATGTAAGAAAAATCATATGACAATTTATCAGTTTGGAAGTGAAGACACCAGACACTTTATGAACGTTTACGCTCTTAGCTAATTAAAAAGATTAATGCATTTATTCGTTTTCAGAAATATAATTTGTATGCGAGCAAATCCGGGGGCAAAAGCTACTATAAATAGAAAAAATATATATTTCTTCATCGTTTACTTTTATGTAGTAGTATAGTATGTAATTCAAAATTATATTAAAATAAATCTTCAACTCTTTATTAGATTTTTTATAGGTACAGCAGTGACCCTCTTTTTTAAGCAATTTATAATGCGTAGTGAAAAAGCACGAACTGATAATTGACACGACAAGACGAATGAAATAAATAAAGCAGAACTGAAAAGGGTTTGAGAAGTCACAGAAACAAATTAATAAATTGCAGAATTACCTACCTGTACATAGGAACAAATCTTACCTTTTTACTGACAAAAACAGTTCTGGCAAAGAGACAAGACAGCTCGGCCGACGGTTTATCATGGCATTATTTACTCAGCAATTTACAATTTTACTCAGCAATTCACAAAGCTATCTATTTACTTGGCAATTTCACTGAGCCATAAACATGATTTACAGTTTGATATTTCATAACTCGATCTAATTCATCATTTTTTAGACAAGTACTCGAGTAAGTCGTAAAGTTGTAAATGGCGACTTTTATAAGGATATTATTATGGAAATACCCACTTCTATTTTGTACAAGATATCGTACCCTATTGTTTATCAAACACTGCAAACTTTTCAATCTTTTCCTTTTAATTTCGGTAAGCTCCTAAACACTTTTACGAATTTTTGTTTTGTTCATTCCACCTAATTTATCAATATTTGAAAAGTATTTGGTATATTATAATATTAAATGTAATTAACGACTGTTAAAGACCAGTACTTAGCTACCTACTCTGGTAAAGGCCTATTAAAAGTCCTTCTTTCTTTGTTCATACCCCTGAACATATGTATTTTAGATACATGTGTCGTATACAAGACATTGCTAATATAAAGTGAATATCTGTCATTTGTTTTTTGATGAAATAGAAAAGTAGAAGTAGGAGATGTAAACGAATTTTATTGGGACAGCGGCAGATAAAAATCCTTAGTTTCTGTCTACTCTAATGGGAGTTAGGGGTGTTGTTTGTGCAATGTTGTGCAATTTTTCTTTCAAGCTTCCTCTTGTTCTGGGCACGAATCTCCTCTTATATTGACAAGGTTTTAAGCCAAAGTCCATCACTTCAGCGAAATGCGCACTGGCAGACTTCAATAGCCTCACAAGACTTTATGGATAATTCTAACATGTGTATAAATGTGCAACATGTGTCTAAATGTGTAAAATTAAACAATAAATGATGTTTACCTTCAGCGTAATAACGAGTGATGTCTGATTTATAAATCGTGTATCTATATTATAGATAGAATAGAATAAGCAATAGTACTCCGCACTAAACTGTATTCGGCCGTTTAGGATAAAGCGAACGGTAAATACGCTGGAGCGTGATACGTTTATTGCGGCAGTGCAGCGTGTCGGAGTGAGAGCTATCTCGCGCTCGCAGCGAGCTGTAGGTACCGTTTAACGGTGTGTTATTTTGCAATCATTCGATATATCTACTTTCCAGCATTTTAATAATACAATCTGGCAGAACAACATGTCGTTTTTAAAAATAGAGAACGCACTCTTCCTTTAATGAACTTACTTAATGGAATAGTTGCTATTATAGATTAATATAACGTGCGTGCTGCTAGAGACATTCTTCCTCGTAAGTAGGATACACACTCTTGCGTTCAAGCATACCTATTTCCCGAAGTATTATAATATAACACGCTATCATAAAAACGCAGACAAACATCTAATGTTTTTGGCAAAGTATTAGAGTTTTCTATTCTTTATTGTTCGGTAGTATAGACAATTTATCCTCTGTAGGACTATATTGAAAACAACAGAACATCAAATTATATGAGACTTTTTAAATCTGTTTATTTTGTTTATGCCAACCCCATTGTTCATATCACTAAAAATACAAAATAAAAATACCCTAGCCTAAAAAAACCTTCTCCTTTTTGAAAGTCGGATACAAAAAAGAAAGAATACGTTAACCTCTCGTTTTCACATCTCAATATTATACTACAAATATACATATATACACTCTGTTATAACTTAATATATGTATATGAAAACCATGAGGCGTATTTTATATGAATCCAAACAATTTCCGATACGTATACTTAGTTATTCAATTCCGACATCATGGCCTCGAATTGGATACCATAAAAATGGTAGTGTTTGAAAATAGGCCTACATTTTGAGTTTTATGAGGCCGCCGCCTGATGTATTACGCGAATTTCGCATTCAGCGCGGACTTAATGCAAAATGTTTTTAGATTTGTACATCAGAGCACTGTAAACACACTAGAGTTTAAAGTGCACAGGGTATTTAAGAAAGATATTAGATAGCTTAAAGTGCCCTATAACTTTTAATAATTAATAATCATAATCACAAATATATAATAACGCACCTACCTATATATACTTACATTGTGTTTCACTTCACCCTAAACGTTAATTTAATCACCGAATAAATATCAGCCTTTGAGAACTAATTTGGAACGTGTTATGCAATTTAAAGCATAGCAGAAGTAGTTATAATATAAAGAATAAATATAATTAGCACCATTGGTGAATGGAGCATAAGTTTACATTACCATAAAGTAGGTTCTGGCTTGAATTAGCTATGTATGTATATCATTATGTTAAATCATATAAGGTATATTTCTTAAATATTACAATAAAGTGCTTAGTTAGGTTACTATAATAATTTATTTTTCAGCGTTTCTTAAACATTATATACAAGTAAAACTGATGCTTGCATTCCCTAATACGATATGGCTCCGGTGTGCTTTTCGAGTGACATGACGTCATCATAATATGCGTCAGGTTGATAACTGTAGGTTACTGTACAGTCAAGAAAGAAGGTGTTTTATGTCTTTGGTATGGATTATCGATCGACATTTTCTCTGTATCTGTAATCGGCTCGTTGGTCTAGGGGTATGATTCTCGCTTTGGGTGCGAGAGGTCCCGGGTTCAAATCCCGGACGAGCCCATATTAATTTTAATTTATGTATATTTTTATTCCTAATACACAAAATGCTAATGTTTGTTTACACACCGGAATTAAACTTTTGATGTCATTTTTTCCTAAAAAAAATTTGTTAGTATAAAGTTGTAACAACATTACCTATGACAGTAAAACTTCTTCACAGTTTCATAAAATAAAAATCTCATATAAAAAGGGAATAATTTGTACGATAATTACTTGCTGTATTTTGTAAATCGCCATTTATCAATGAAGACGAGATTATACGTAGTATTTTATCTCGGCGTCTATCATGTTTATCATTTTAATATTATTCAGGTAATAACACGACTTTCATACAACTTTTGTGAGAGATAATAGAGCATAAAACATAGATGGAAGTACTCGTATGTATCACATATACTAACATATATATTAATCGAAATTTCTTGCCATTTTTTATTCTACTATTAACCGGCTCGTTGGTCTAGGGGTATGATTTTCGCTTAGGGTGCGAGAGGTCCCGGGTTCAAATCCCGGACGAGCCC
>DWGJ01004321.1:0-11828 GCA_018246895.1 Aspitha aspitha aspitha | reverse complement strand
TGCAGTATGCATTGACAGTAACACCATATAGTTAAAATACATGGCAATTTATCTTTATACATATAAAAAACCCGTGTCACAATGTTCGTTTGTGATACTCTCCGAAGCCACTGAACCCATTTCAATGAAATTTTGTATATATCTATTGTTTGGTCCAACTTAAAAGATAGGATAGTTTTGAACATGTTTAATGATCTAATTTTTTTATTGCAAAGTCAATGTTTTCCATGTAGGACTACGCTTAGTCGGGAAAACATCGAGTTACGAGATTTTAACATACACATGAGTTTCAGTGATTATAGAACCACTGCAACGCGTGGTCAGGTCTACTAGTATATCTGTAATGTTGCCGTGGGTACACGAAAAAGTCGGAAGCATTTGTCGTGGAGGGGTGCGGAATAAAACGGCGTACCAAAGTCAGGCATATTGTCATCGTCACTGCTGCTGTCCAGCTGTCGGAACACGTTCGCTGGCTTGTCGCTGAGCGGGCCGCAGCGGAATATCTCGTCGCCGGGCGCGTGCCACGGCGCGTTCGGCACGGCGAGCACCCGCCGTTGATTCGGTATCCGTTGCAGCGCTTCGTGCACTGTCGGCCCGCGGCCCCGGCGCGGTTTCGCTTGAGACGATTTGGCTACAAAAGCAACGGCAAGCAAGATTACTCGTACATCCAATACCGTTATTCCTGTGGTCAAAATTAACACATGTCTTTGAAATCCATTTAAAGAACAAATAAGTGAAATGGTATGAAACTAAAAACTAAAATTACAAAGTAGTAAAAAAACTTATTTTCTACACTTTAATAAAATTTAGTATATCATATGTGAGAAATAAGTGACTAATTGTTAATATTTTAAATTAGCTAAAAGTCATTAATTATTCCTACCTATAATCTCAGCTGGATTATTTCATTTATATTTTTTATGTACCCTTTTAGTATAGTGTAATTCATAATAAAAGCACCTTAATAGTATAGATAATACATGGAACAAGAGAATAGTACACAGAATTATAAGAATAATAAATTATGGCCAAATAATATTGCAACCTATCAATTCTGTTAACTATTTCAGAAGATATTTTTATGAACTTGTAATAAATGTTTTTATTTTATATGTTGAGTAAGGACAATGCATAGTACAAAACATACATGTAAGATATTAAAGACTGAAGTATATTACTTTGCAATTAGTGTTTTCTATTTTCATTTATGTTAATTTACTCTAAATCTAACAAACCAATAACAATAAACTTTTATATTTATATTTGAATTCTTGTTTGTGCTTCTGTCAATTATAATTAAAGTCCTATTATCACCCATCCAGCATATTCATGTTAAACCGTTGTTAATAATCAAGGCATACAATCCAATACTATCTTATCCGAGGTCATGGTGATCTAGATATTCCAATTCTAAAACACTTGCACAACTTTCTGCTACTTAGATATTGAACTATTGACAAATTTCATAGAATATAAGCACTCACTGATTGTTCTGTTTCTGTATTACCACTCAACTGTTACAGTCCTATATTAATTCTGAACATATCATCCAGTTGGAATGTGTGTGATGCAATATGTCAATTATTATAATGTGGTGGTACTTTTCAGAAATAAAAAATTAAATTAGTCTACATAAAAGCATAACAAAAATTCATAGTTACTTGATGGGATTTTTTTCGGTGCTGCTATGGGTACTTTTATAGGAGTTACATGAGTTTTCTCAGGACATGCCACTTCTGTTGGTGTCTCATTGACCCCCTGTTCTCTCTTAAAAACATCCAAAAATGTTTCCAAACCGGCAATAGTCTTTGTAACCGATGTTGATTTAGCATTATTTACATTTGCATTATTAATACTGACTTTACCAGTCTGAGAATTCGTAATGGAAGTGTTATTCTGTACTCTGGAACCGTGAACACTTGCTCGACGAGCTTCCATATCATTAACTTGTCCGGTTTCCTTCAGCCCTTGACTCTTTGACTTCTGTACTTTGGCATTTGTAGTTTTAAATTCCTTATGGATGGCGGTATGAATTTTTCGGTCAGGTGAATAGTGGCCATTTGTGATCACCTCCTTCTTAATCACATGATGAACATCTCCATTACTTACTGCACTGACAATATCTAACTCTTTTACTGGACTTTGACAGAATTTGCTTTTGGTCTCTATGGTGTCAGGGAAAATTAAGTTCTCTTCAGTATGGCTCACTGTTATTTCATTAGCAATAACATCAGAATCATTAAATGTATACAGTTCACTTGGATCTATCTTAAATTTGGTATGAAAGAAGTTATCGCTGAGGTGCGGTATATATGTTTGCTCATCTCCTGAACTGTCGTGTATAAACATGTTTACTTCACTACTGCAGCCCCCCGGCACACTCTCCACAGCCATCTTATACTGTGTCGCACAACTCGTATCTGGTATAGTTTGGGCAATACCGCTGAAACTGTTTGAAACATACAATAAGTAATCACTGAAGTCCCTTCGCAGTTCTTGGAATAAAACTACACTCATATATGTAACATTGCAACCAATAGGCTATATACCTACCATGATATAATAACAAAATACTTACCCCACATTTTCTGATGTACTCAAATACGACATACTGTGTGCATTTTACAATCTAATGATACAAATAACTGTTATTGAGAAATGCAACAAAATTATTTTGGTCCCTTATCTTCATTCTGAAACGGATAAATGCATTTAGAACAGATGTTAATACGTAACTAGTATGTTGTTAGTCACAGCAAAATACGTATTATTTTGATTATTTGTAAGATAAACGCTTTTCATACATTGACAACCGTAATGACATCTGTCAGATTGAGAAATTAATATTCTATAATTTCCTGGTTATTAGTATATTTCCCAATCTGAAGAGGAAAATTATCAGCGAAATGTAAATAGCTCATATTAAATACAATATGCATAGGTATATTTAACTGTAAAGCGAAAGTGTAAAGAGTTTTTTTTCGATTAATATGTACAAAGCTCACATTAGAGTTCAGTTGAAGTACGGCACATTTTCCCGGAAAACTTTATAGAACCTTAATCAATATCACATATATGTTAATTAGTGAAACATTCAGGTATTTAAATTTCTTCAATGTTTTAGTTTATACAACACAAAC
The DNA here is from genome assembly GCA_018246895.1 of Aspitha aspitha aspitha. NCBI lineage: Eukaryota > Metazoa > Arthropoda > Insecta > Lepidoptera > Hesperiidae > Aspitha > Aspitha aspitha. Next base: position 8,688 of record DWGJ01004321.1, on the reverse strand, counting down.
TTTTATTCAATAACATCAAAACGAATGACAGACACTACAGAATAGACAGAAAACATAATACAGGAAATGGTAGCCAAAATGCGGTTACGTTCAGAAATTAGAAAAATATTTTAAGTTCCTGCATTATATTTTAATAACGGATTATTTTAATTACTCTTAATTGTGTTTCATACATTAATTTTTTTAAATATAAATAGGTAAATACTCACAATGGTATGTGTGTAGTGTATAAGGATGGATTTTAATGTTTTGCCTAACATGACACTTTTTGCTTTATTTTTAAGATAAGATGAAAAATCTGAAACATATGTTGCACCTAAATTGCATGTCTATTTAAAAAAACAAAATGCTTAATTTTTTAGATAATAATTTATTGATTAACCTCCACCAAATTCAATGAAATGCAAAAAATCAAGCTCAGGTGATGGTGATGGTGATGCTGCGTTGAAGAAAGTCATTTTCCTGTTTATGTAAATGACAAGTCAAGAAGGTGAATCGAGAAGATAATCAAATAAATGAAACCATTTGTAATCACCACTTTACTTCCAGATAAAAAAGGTTTCCAGTTTCTTATTCCCTTACTATTGAATGTCAGTCAGGGTTGGATAAGTATTTGGCAATAGATCAGCGATCGTGTTAACGTGGAACAAAAGAATAATACTGTCAAAAAAAGAAATATCTTATTTGCGTTTGTTCAATTAAAAATAAAATAAAATCATTTAATTTGGTCTTGATGCGGGTTGTCGTAAAGAGTACAGACTATCAATAATCGGGTAGCCAATAAAGACCATATAGAATTTGTAATTATTCTTCATAAAACCTTCTTACTTTATATCAGCTGGTAATTATTGTTATAGTTTTAGATAGATTATAAAGTTTTCATTTTCATCCTTATTCATATATTTTCAGTTCTGTGAGTCTATTTACGTATTTTGAAAAGTGAACTTTAAAATTGCCGCCAAATCCCTGTTGATTTGAGAACCCCTATTTTCGAAGCGTTGTTGTGAATCCAATATGGCGATATCTGATGTTGTAGTATTTTGAAGGTACGTCAATTTGACGATTCTATAATGTGTAATCCGGTAAATATCACGCTGTTGGAAAATTTACGGTTTATTTACATGAGTAATATACAAGTTTGACTTGAATCACTTGGATTTACAGTGTAGTGAAAGGTTTTTAGATTGTATTGTTTTGTTTGTGATTCCTGATAATTTAGCGAACCATTGTCATACTAAATTGGAAAGATACCTTTTGAAATTTACTAACATAGAAATCGGTGTAACAATTAATTTAATAGGAGAAAAGTACTTGTGTTTTGGCGTCGTAAGTTGCGGTTTCAGCTCTTGTTATACTGAAGACGGAATGCAATTACGGTAATTACAAAACCAGAGTGAGTGTTCTGCAATGTATCGTAAAATAATGTATGTTTTTTTTGTTACAGAAGTGCTTATGTTTCCATACAAATGGGAGTTAAATGAGTTATCTTTTGGGTGCATAAGTGTAGCGCCATCAGATTGGTTTATTATTTGAGTACTTAGCATTGACTATAATGACGGATACAAGACGAAGAGTAAAGCTTTATGCTCTGAACGCTGACCGGCAGTGGGACGATAGAGGCACAGGACATGTTTCGTCATGTTACGTGGAGAGGTTGAAAGGTACTTCGCTATTAGTAAGAGCAGAATCCGACGGTTCCCTCCTTTTGGAGAGTAAAATACAGCCAGACACAGCTTATCAGAAACAACAGGACACATTGATCGTGTGGTCAGAAGGGGATAATTTTGATTTAGCTTTAAGTTTTCAAGAAAAAGCTGGTTGCGATGAAATATGGGAAAAAATTTGTCAGGTAAATTTGAACTTGAATTTGCTTATGAAATCATTTACTTTTGTATATTATTGAGATTTCTGACATTTCAATTCTTAAAATTAGTTATAGTAACATATTTGTGTACTGTCCTATTAAATCAATACTTTTAGGTCCAGGGGAAAGATCCATCCGTTGAAATCACCCAAGATATTGTTGAGGAATCAGAAGATGAAAGATTTGATGAAATGTCAGACAGTGTTCAGCCCGTGGAGCTGCCTGCGTGTGAAATGGGAAGGCTGGAGGATATTAGTGAGCTTGTCAACAGCTGTTTGGTATCTCCTGCTCGCAAGGATAAATTAGCTGCAGCACTAGAAACACAACACTATATCAAAAAGTTGTTAAACCTTTTTCACATGTGTGAAGACATTGAAAACATTGAAGGATTGCATCATTTATATGAGATATTCAAAAGTATCTTTCTCCTAAATAAAAACAATTTGTTTGACGCAATGTTTGCTGATGATACTATATTTGACGTTGTTGGTTGTCTTGAGTATGATCCCAGTTTGCCACAACCAAAAAAACACAGAGAGTATCTAAGAGAGCTAGCTAAATTCCGAGAAGCCATTCCTATAAAAAATCAAGATTTACTAGCAAAAATTCATCAAACTTATAGAGTACAGTATATACAGGACATTGTTCTACCTACCCCAACAGTTTTCGAAGATAACTTGCTAAGCACATTGTCAAGTTTTATATTTTTCAATAAAGTAGAAATAGTAAAAATTATAGAAGAAGATGAGAAATTTTTGACCGATCTATTTAAGTTGCTTATGGATGATAACACAGGAGACGGTAAAAGAAGAGACTTAGTTCTATTTTTAAAAGAGTTTTGTAATTTTTCACAAAACTTACAGCCTCAAGATAAAGATGCCTTTTACAAAACCTTAGTTTCATTGGGGATCCTGCCGGCACTAGAAATAACTCTAAGTATAGATGACCAGAAGACTAAGACTGCATCTATAGATATACTGACATACATTGTTGAATTTTCACCATCGGTTGTAAGGGATTATACATTACAGCAAGCAAACAATACTGAAGAGGTAAGTAATATTTTTATATCACGTTAAAGTTTTAAAGTATCTTTCTAGAGTTCACTTAGATATTTTGTCCCCACAGTTAAATTTGTTTTAGACCTTTTATGGGCACATTTGGGTCACAACTTATGACTCATATTAATACTATTTATACTATATCTTTTCCTCTTGTGTCTGGTTTCTGAGGTATCTTTAACTGTAGTTTATCTGTTCATTTGTCTATGGGTTCAATAAGATAGGAATATTTCTAAACAAATGTGAGATAAACTATTTAAACATAGCTTAACTGACTAATGCTTGTGATTTATCAATTCCATAACTGTATTTGACATTTGGTTTTATAATAAAGTAATCAAACTTAAGACTATTGTGCTAAGAATTAGTTTTTGAATAAATATTCACTGCTCAAGAATATATCAAGGTATAGGTAGGTAGCTTCTACGATCATAACATAATACTGTTGATAAAAACATAAATTCTCAATTTAATATGCCACAAATTAATAATTCAAATTCTTTTATTCATTATAAGGTATACATACACTCAATGAAAGTCATGTTTTAGTCATCATATTTCGGCTTTGTGTGCCCCTCAGGCTATAGTAGACCGGGAGAAAAAAGCCAGCGAAAAAAAACTCCCAACACTCTTTTTTTTAAACATTTTAAATTAAAAACTGGTATAACACCTTACAGTCACATAAAAAATATTAATATAGTGTTTGTCATCTGTTAGTCATTGATTAAACTACTAATTATTAACAGTAGTCTTAATGACAATAGATAAATAATTATGCACTTTCATTGCTTTAAAAACACTAGCACTATTGGCAGTTAAGGATTTGGGCTTAGCCTATGAGTTTCATAGTCATTAAACTGTTTGTTATGTGTGTATTGCATCAATAAGTAATGGTAAGTTAACTGCATATTCAGCCACTAGGGATTAGTTTAAATTGGTTGGCATTTCAATCAGTTGATTTCTGTATGTTTACTAATTTCTCCACCAATTTATATCTTACCGACTTCATGCCATCAACCATTTTGCATGCTGTATTAGCTTTAATTTTCTTTGGATTTATAGATGCCATTGGCAATTTTTTTAGTTTTTCAACTCATGTTAAATAGTATGTCACAGTTGTGATTTTTAGGGAACAGTTCTTGAATCTTGTAAATGTCTTTACGGCAGTTTAAAAAACTTCCGACAGATGGGTTGGCTACTAACCCGTTTCTCCACCATCTACACTGGAGCAGTGTGGTGGAGAAAGCGCCAGGGCTCCACCAGTTGTGGAGCTTGAGCCATGCCCAGTAATGGGATGTTAATAGGATGCGGCTGTTCGGGTTTTATCTTGTACTCAATTATTTAATTAAATGTTCAAGCATCAAAGAGAAGATATGCACAGTACTTACTTAAGGAGTAAGTAACTTTGTGTCTATTACATAAATATAAACCTATTAAAATCACAAAAGACCACCATGTTTTACATAGAGCACATATTTAGTTTATTTATCTACTCCTCTATGATATATATCTCAGCCATAACACGTGAGAAATATGAATGTAAAGTTCTCTCCTTCCAATGACTTTTTTCAATGAATGAAATTCAAGACAAACAAACTTTATCATCTTGTATGATCACAAAGTTTTTTCCGTTCTATATTTAAAATCTTATCTGCCGATGTAAAATGGGCTTCATAAATGTCTCATGTGTGAAATCAGGGAACAGACAACTGGTGGAGGCCTACAGCATGCTGAATCAGTGAGATGGTGGAGACATGACAAATTTGATAGTTCCTTCTGCAATTTGTGTCATGTCCGCATGATATTTCACATCTCCAAATTAACTTAGGGGCATTGTTATCTATACAAACTTAATTTCGCCATATCAGTGCATTTTTTAAATTTATGACCATATACAGGCATACAGCACAGCACAGCACAGCACAGTGCAGCTGCTTTGCGTTTGCAATAAGCGGTGGTGACTGAATTAATGTTTAACTTTTTCTTTTCAGGAACAAATGTTGTTAAACATAGTAATAGAACAGATGCTGAGAGATAGAGACCCCGAGTTAGGCGGTGCTGTGCAACTTATGGGTGTTTTGAGAATTCTGCTGGATCCCGAGAGTATGCTTGCATCTGTAAACAAGAGTGAAAAATCAGACTTTCTGAACTTCTTCTACAAACACAGTATACAAACACTTATAGGTATTTTATTTTTCTTTTAATTCATGACTAGGTATCTGTAGATTGATTTTCTTTAATTTCATGCATTGTTTTATTTTTCTTTGATTGTTAAAAAATTGTATGTTTATTTAGTAAGTATAAAAACCTACTTAACTCCTATATTACATATTTTGATTTAAAATATTGTTTTTTTGTAACACATGAAACCAGAAGGACTAATATATAATTACATGTTTTGGATAATAAAAAAACAATCTTTTTCAGCTCCCTTACTTCAGAACACAACAGGTGAAAAACCCCTTAAAGAAGATTATCACACAGTGCAGTTGTTAGGCTTAGTACTAGAACTGCTTTCTTTTTGTGTTGAGCATCACTCCTACCATATCAAAACTTGCATATTGAATAAGGTACGTTAAATCTTAATTATATGTAATTTTGTAAACCATTTAATAGGTTAGTGAAAAAGAAATCCATTGTTTTGTTAGTATAATAATATAGTAATTGATATCTCGCAACATATCAGTCATACATTCCGTATTTAGACTCATTGGATTAGATTTCACACAAAAAAAGATCCATTTAATTGTGAGTTGCAAGGTCTTTTAATGGAAGTTAATAGAGTGGAAATTCGATAAAATTTACAGTTTTTTGTATACAGCCTCTATTATCTTTGTATATAATCTCTACTTTTGGAAAACTTCCTAAGTGATAAAAAATTGGCAACAAGTGAAGATTATGAAATACAACTACTACTATACTAGATATTTTTGCCAATAGGATGGAATTATGGAATTATTATGGAAAACAATCTTTGACTCAAAAGTTTTAAAGTTGTAACAACTAAAACATACTCCAGGGCTTGGAAGTCTGTCATTAAATAAGGTCTTTATTAAATGTAGGCTAGATGTAGATTGTACTTGCAATTTTCATGAATTTTGTTTTACTAATAATATTTCAGGATCTCCTTCGTCGCATTTTGGTGCTCATGAGATCAACACATACTTTCCTGGTGCTGGGAGCTCTGAGGTTTATGAGGAAAATTATTGCACTTAAGGATGATTATTACAACAGATATATTATAAAGGGGAACCTCTTTGCACCAGTAATAGATGCTTTTCTGAGGAATAATGGCAGGTTAGTTCTAGTTCTATCTATTCTGTAGGAATATAATATAAAGCACCATTTCATCTCAGGCCCCTCAAATCCAAGCCACTAAGGTATGAGTATTTTTATTGTTATATAATTAAAAATACAATTTTACAGGTACAACTTACTAGATTCAGCGATTCTAGAATTATTTGAATTCATCAAGTTAGAGGACATTAAATCATTGTGTTCGCATGTTGTGGAGAACTATGGAAAGATTTTGGAAGATGTAGAATATGTTCAGACGTTCAAAGCTTTAAAAACGCGGTATGACCAACACCAGGACAAACTTAAAGAAAGGGATAGAGGTGAGTTTTATAAGTACTCATTCATATACTTATTACTATGTGTTAACCTATCCAAGTTATATTGTAATTGATCAATGAAATGAAGTGATCAATCAGACCAAACAGAGGTTTATGAAAAAATATTTGCTATATTGTTGTTTAACAAATTTTTGGCTATTTAGGAAGACATATTTATAGTTAATTCGGAAATAGTCAAACATATGGAGGGGGAGATGTGATTACATAGAGACACTGGATAATGTGGGATTGTTATCACATTAAAACCTCTTGATGGTCTTCTTCTACCGTGTTGGACGACTCCGGAATCTCCATATGGTAGGTGAAGGTGTCTTCTGGGGAATCAGCCCTTATAGGATTCTGACAGGATTTAATCCATAACTTTTATTTACAATGGTGTGTTACACTCAGGTTGAAGCATTCCAAGAGCTCTTGTACTAAAATAAACATTGTAATATCCCCAGTGAGTGGCAGCGTGGCAGTAGCGGAGGCGGTGGTGCCGTCTCTGTTGCGCACGCGGTACAGGCGGGAGGCGCGCGCGCCCGATGATGAGGAGGAGATGTGGTTCAACGACGACGACGAGCTCGACGACGACGCGCCGCTGGACGCCGCGCAGCCGCACCCGCATCCGCACCCGCACCACGCGCTCGATGCTATCGGTCAGTGGAATCTTTATGTTATTGAACGTCTCTGGTGTTATTAATATAAATATGAACTCACTCTAATTTATTTAGTACTGGCTGCAACATCTTGCAGCAGACTTACATGGAAATTTGACGTTATGTTTCTCCTTTTACATATTCAAATTTATAAAATCAGACTATCGAGCATTTCAATTTGTGATGAAAGTTCCAATTTAGTACATATTTTTTTCAATAAAAATTAAGTACAACAAGTGAGAAAATTGGTATGTGCACTTTGAGATAATGTTGAAAGATAGCTAAAATTAAAACTGTTTTACAGGTAAAATAGTGGAAAAGAAGGTGTGCACAAATACAGAGAGCGTGAATGGACCGAGCCGGGTACTGTTGACCACGACGACGGCGGCCAAGCCGGCCCACACCGACGTTCAGGTATCCACGCCCAGATTACTCAATAAGGTAAACTTTTAGTTTCTTCACGCTTACTCTCTACTATCGCTTCATTGGGAAGGTACCCTGTGTATTAGTATATATATTACATTTATGTATTTGTTGTTGGCAAAATGGTCTATTAATTTCCAGTATTATTACACTAATGTTACAAGAAATACAAAACTTTAAAGATACAATTAGTACTTGTGCGAATATATTCAACACAGTGATATGTTTATATCTCATTTCTAATACTACTTTTCTTATGCATCAACTGATAAATGCTTTTACTACACTCAATATATAATTATATATTAGATTATAATAAAAAATCCCTGATAATTGTCCTTTAAATATCATTATGAGTTTAATGAGAGATTCAGATATGAGATTGTAATTTAGTACTTCACTAGCTGCCCCTATGACATCCCCTGATACTATAATGATGGTCCCAGTTACTCATTTAAAAAAAGTTTTACAGCAAAGACGGCATGCCTCCGAGTAGACAGTTTTTACTAAAACATATTTGTATATTAACAAATCTGAAAGTATTTTTTTGCCACTCAAATGATAAAACTTATAACTGCTTTGCAAGTTGCAAGCACACACCAGAGATAAAAGGCACCGTGGGATAATGGTTTCCCAAAGAACTCTCTAACACAGGACCCGGTTAAAGTACATGGGAATCCCTCAAAATTTTGCAACTCACTTGTCAAGGCATATCTGTTGCACCCAATCTATTTTAGACTAGGAAGAACTTTTGCAACTGCTCGAGAATGTTTGAGAAGCGGGGTATTACTGTATATACAGATATATATGTATATCTCCTGTTCTGTTAACTTTTCAATCGCTAATTAAACAGATTTACGAAGGATAAATTTTTGTTTTCAACACTCTTTTTCACTAAGGAATAAATATTTTGAATTTGAAGGATACCCAATGTGAACGATGTTAGTATATACTATATATAGTTGTCACTTTCACAGGGCCTAGTGGACTACGACGGCGATTCGGACGAGGAGGAAGAGGGCGCGGCGGGCGGCGGCGGGGGCGGGGGCGGCGGCGGCGGGGGCGGC
>DWGJ01004320.1:0-11828 GCA_018246895.1 Aspitha aspitha aspitha | reverse complement strand
TTCTGGTTGTCAATGTCAAACAAAAAGTCCAAAGAAATGTCAAAGAATTATTTTTATTATGGTCGAATTTCGACCAGCAGGCGACCACTAGTACTCAGAAAAATACCAACTGTTCGTTCACTCGTTTATTATTTGACATATGTACAATGACATTCAGAAGCATAAAGAATATACTTTTTAATTATTTAAAAATGGAACTTATTCTTGATTGCCTTGATTCTGAACACTACATGAATATTGGTTAAAAAAGGTCTTTTAAATTTTTGTGGTTCAGTCCTAAAATTCGAAGACGAAATTTTTCAATAATTGCTACAACTAAAGCGATTATTTAAAAAAAACTATTTATTCAGTAACTGGTTCAGATACAAGTCATGGTTTCTTATTTAAGTCTTATATACCTACCTATCGTAACACCGACATATTATAATTATTCTGATATATCGTGCGTTAAGGCTAAATGATTGTTATTAATTTAATCATTATAAATATATTTAAACCATACATAATTAAATATTTAAATGATTAATATATGAATATTAAATCGTAAATTATAATGACAATTATGTATATAAATAATGTAAATTGTATAATAATATACTTGTACTTTGGTAAAACAACGAATTTAACAAAAAAACCACAGTTTTTTTCATAATCTCAAATGCACATAGATAGACATTGAAACGGTTATGAATAATTAAACCTGAAGGCAATTGATTAAAGGTAATTAGAAGAAAACCAGACGCAAAACTACTAAATTTATACGAGGCATATTTATGAATTTTAAACCGTTTTCATTGAGTAACAAATTTATGACAAATGTACCTCGGTGAGATATACAAAAATTAAATCAAGTTTCAAAAAAATACCCCAAACTTAACTCTAACCCCCACCTACCGCTCATAAGCCGCGTTAGATGCGAATACGATTTTCAAAGGTGTTTATCTGATTTTCTTACCTGTGATGTGTCCCTCTAGAGGCGCCGTGACCTCCTCCTCACAAGACCGCAGCCAGACGTTGAAATCCACATGCGGGTACAACTTATCCCCTGCCTCCGCCATATTTGCTAGACAGCAACAGAAATGAAATAGTCAACATGAACAATTTATAAATCCAACGCAACGTGGTAGGGCTGCTTGAGATACAGGGCGAATCTTTGTCCCCAATACGGGACCCTAATTACACCAAGACCTATTGAAGAACTGACATCTTTGAGTGTTCTACATGACCATCAATCGATATTTACTTTTCAATGTTAACATACATATAACGTAGATGACTGTGTGTTTATGTGGCTCCAATTAAATTTGTTTACAAAGAAACAAGCAAGTTGTTAAATAAATATTTTAAAGTATCGTTCAATAGTAATTAGTAATATGCTGACTTTGGAGTCAAATAAAATAATGATATATCTTAAGTAACTTCATTTTTGAATATTAATATTTACGCTAAGTTCGGTTACGGAATGTATCTTATCTTTTGTAAATTTGGCTGAGATAACAATGAAGTCCCTTTAAATATATCTGTTATCTTGTTGTATTCGCCCCCAATTTTTGATGTAAGTATCAAAAATATACGTTATTGTTTAATAATATACAAATTTTCGATACTATTCGAATGTCTATAACTCGGTGTGAAGTTTTATAACAGTCTGTTACTTCCTAAGAACAATTACATATTTGACACCTATAAACCTTTTTTAAAAACTTGATGTAGTTAACTATTTAATATGTCATTTTTATAAAATAATTCAATTCAGTAAACTTTAGCAATTGGTTTAAAATCCCTGAGCCCCTTAAAACCCTTGAAATCCCTTGAACATGAAAAGAATATTCTTATTTAAATATATAAATTGTACATTCTGTTTTGTTTTCTACATTATCTTGCATTGTTATTCGAATCTGAACTAAATATCGAAAATAAGTAGTCTGGCGACCATTTGCGCAGTCGTCATTTACCTACACACACGGGGACCAGACTACATCTTCCTGACTATAACCACCTGACAATTAGTATTGTCCCAGACAAAATTAATCATGTTCTGCTACATACCAAGCCTACCTCTTAAGGACTACAACAAAGGTAAAGCTTTATATCGCCTAGAATTTTAATAATCAGGGATTTTTAAACAATTAACAATTCGCACAGGATTTTTATAAACTGATAACTGATTACATACATTACATAAAATTGAAAATAATTTACTTACCTTTTTATCTAGCAACGAGCTGCGATATCCCAAAAAATATGTAGGAAGAAATGGCTTACAATTGAGTATTAAATAAAAATTAATAAGTAAGTAACAAAGTAACAAAACAGACTCAAATAGTAAGTTTCCGTACAAGTTTTCGTGTTGATATCAGAGTGATTAGGTAAGTTTTTGAAACGGTTAAGTAAATAATCATTGCATCGCGTGTACTACTGATCGTAACTACTGCGGATCTGCCGTCAGGTGCGGGTAACTCTCAACTATAACACTACACCGAAGTTCTTTAACTGGTTATGGACAATCAACTTTTTCCTTTTGCGATAAACTTACATGTAACTTTGTTGTTCGTTTATTATTCTGATAAAGCGGTAACGTAGCTTTTTTAAACGTTAAACAAATATTCTTTCTTTAGCGTTAGCGTGAAATGTGCCTCCATTGTTGTATTGCTTAGGCTTCGTCACAGGATCCCCTGTTAAGATTAAATTGAAAAGAAAATCCTATAGTTAAGGTTACATTTGATAGCCGTATTTTACCTTTTACGGCGTTCAAATTTCAGAAATGCAATTATAATTGTAACTTCATTGTTACTTTATTATTCCAATAAAATTTACTTATATTTCTGTAGGACAGTTAAAATCAATGCTATACTTGCACTGTACGAGGGATTTGTTTGCAGTAAAATGTAATTCCTTATGTGTACCTAGGTACCGCACGAGATCATCTAAATGCGATAATAACAATAATAATAATGATAATCATCTACGATTTATGTAACGTAAGTTTTTTAATAGAAAATCGTATGGTGATTATCCGTTAACCCTCTACTAGGTAGGAATGAGTACACAGAGTACACTTAAAATGAAAACGAAAGTCTATCTTTTCAAGTATTTACTTATTTACGGTAACCTGAGATTACGTTAATAAAGACTGTAGAACATGTATACGGTTTACCCGGGGAAATAGCATCGTTACGACTATTTCTATCGCGAAGTAGTTCAACAACTACTGCAAACCGAATCTGTAGTTATTACGACAATATGTTATACAGAGTGGATACAGTCCACATGAACGCATAGTCTATAGAACATGCCTGTACATAAACGAATTGATCGATGATTGAGCGAAAGCAATGACTGCTTAGCAAAACGTTTGACAGTTATGTATATATTTAAGAGAAAAATCACATCTGTTATCACAAATTCAGTTTTACTCGACAAAAGTAGTGTTCGTTTTTACAACATTATCATAAAATAAACATAATGAAATAAACTTTTACAATTATATTTCGAGTACATTTTATAATCAATCTATGTATGCTTAATAACAACCGCACCAATGTAAACACAAGCAAAAATATTGAGCATAAAAACATAAATATTGAAGTAAAAGATATTTATCTACGTATTTAATTTATTCAACAGCATAACTGTTATTTATGATGATAATAGTTAATACGTTAATTAAGGATTTCGTTATTTGTAATAAGTTGTGTAATGTAGTGTATTAATGTGTAATATAGTATACTATAGTGATATAAGTATGTATATATTATATTTAATTATTGTATGCCCTTTCGCGGTGGGAATATGATCGGAGAAAAATGTGCTAATTAATAACATCAAATATTGTAACCCGTGTTCCACAATGCATGTTAAATAAATAAATAAATAAATAAAATAAGTAAAGTTTATTACGTTACACTATATTTATCTTAATCTCAAATTTATCATCTTTTGAATTTGTAACAATATAAAGGTAGGCAAGAGGTCAGTGGGTACCACCGCCGCACCTAACATATTTATATATTATTGTAATAGATGTAATTGGTACTTGATGTTAATACTAACACTATCTTTGGATCACCTACTAATGAATATTGTGTTATCAGATTCTGAATTAAAAGATGTGTAGGTACATGCGAAAGTACAGGCGATTGAAAACCATCAAGACTAAATATAGAATGTTCAAGTTAAAACGTGTATCAGAAATAAACGAATTCCTGCGCATTCCAACCAACCCGTTTGCTTATTGTATATCGACACAGCAATGCGGATTTAAAGCTTCCATAGCACTTATACTCAGTGCTCTCTGAACTATTGTTGCGTAAAAAGGTTTTCGTTGTTTCCAAACCAGTTTTCGAATTACAGCCGTTGTTAACGAAGGTCAAGTATGGTTAAATTCAGTTAAAACCCAGTTGAACTTAGGTCAGTTTTGCTGGAACGTTAACAATATTATACCTATATGTGTATTTCACCGAAATATTCGCGCGTGGGAATGTAACCACCAGTCAGTGTGATATCCTCTGGGCCGACAGTCTACATTATATTGATGGATAAATATCTAAAAAATCTGTCTAAACTAGTGTAAACTATAAAAATTATGAAAACAAATAAAACAAATGTATCGCGCTGTTAAAGTTTATTAATACGTATTTTAAACATTTGACACAAATTACATTTTTTATTATAAATTGTAGCAAAAAATTACATACACATAATAAGCTTATTCTACTAGATGTACGTTAATGTTATACATATAACATTTGAATCATTAGCAGACACATTAACAACACTAAGCGAAGTATTGGTTGGCTGATTATTGTTCAATTATGTACTGTTAAAACCTTGTGTAGTGGCATCGAAACATACGAAAGCATACGGAGAAGTGATAGCAAATGTCATTACAACGTGGTTATAGTTATACAAAGATCCTGTATCTTGTCGTCGTCGCGTCGCAGGATTCAAACAACAATTAAATCTAATTTAACTTTCAAGTTAATAACAAAATCAAAATAAATGCTATGAAATTATTATACTATAATTATTATTAGCTACTATAATTACACCTAATACGAAACGACTTCCTAAACTATACTTTTTTGTTAAACACGTCATTTATCACTACTTAGAATACCTTTTGAGATCTGACAATTATTCTTATAAAGAAACTTACTCTGAGATCTTGATACAAATGTTACGAGTATTTACGGATTATCGGAAAACAAACATTAAACGTTCAACAGCATGTGAAAACGCGTTTACGTGCAGACAAAGTTAACATACATAATCGTTACTTGAGTTCTATAGTCTGAACCACACTGAAATTCTGGGCACATTCTCATATTTATGCCTCAATAACATCTATCAAAATTTTAAGCTGGACAGCACTTATGAAGCGAAGTAAGACAGTTCAAAACTTTCAATTTTGAACGTGCACTTTCATTTCGAGCCTACTGTCGATGTCGACTGTCGATGGAGGCTTTATAACCAGTCCCCCTCACGCCCGCGCCGGCAGGAACCAGCCGTGAAGGCACTTGGGCGCGGGCGAGGGAGTGCGGAAGCGCGCGCGCGCCACCTCGCGCAACGAACGCGCGTCCAGCGCCAGCAGCGCCAGCGCGCGCGCACTTTCATCCCCCGCGCCGTCCCCCGCGCCGTCACCCGCGCCGCCCCCCGCGTCCCCCGCGCCGCCGCGGACCAGCGCGCTCAACAGTATGCCGTCGTCCTCCGCCTGCGAAACAATATGCTGCTTTTCAGGAATACTCACACATCTAAAAATTTTGAAAATACCAGTTTATAACACAAATAAATCCAAAATATTCCGTATTACATACTTAGTAAGACTCACATTCACAAAGGCAAAAGCGGCATAATGGAGCGCAAAAATGTCGTTTTGTGATTGGTTATTTTTTACAATATTGTTTTATTTTGTTTAATTTTCAAATAGCTACCATGTAAAATGTGAATTTTGAGTTGTGTGAGTATTCATGAAAAGCAGCGATATGTCGAAAATGTTTGTTTCTTTTGTTTTGTGATGGATTTGAGTGACTATTATCTGCTGATGTTTTATTCCGATTTTATTTTATAATAAGCTGGGCTACGACTAGTAATTGAATAAAGGCATAACGTCCACACATAATGCATTCACCGATTCGAAATTTGTCAGTAATGTATTTTTCATAGCAGTCTTACGTCTAACGACGAGTTCACTTAACGCTAAATGGGGTTCAATAGGATGTGGCACACATGCCTATTTAGTATTTGGGGATTTTATATACAACATCAACATCTGTCCCAGTGGAGTGAGTAGAATTAAGAATAGAATAATTTCCCCAAAGCAATCAAAAGGCAATTATAACTATGTTCACTGAAAACCTCTTTGAAAACTCTCCATTGATGTTTTTAAACACTAGTGTCCATGTGTGCCCCAGTCTGCCATAAATTTAATATTCACTGTGTACAAGGATAAATGACAATATATTATTCTCACAACTTATTAAGTCGTTATTTTAAAACATTTGAACAAATACCATTTTTTTTTTATTACTTTAGATAGGTATATTAAGGAAATTCACCTCTAATATAGTGCGTATATGTATTTCTTTAATAAGTATAATTGTTTTCTTTCTATAATAGATTTCGTGTCATTTTTTTGTAAACGTATCTTTATTACAACTGATTATTGGATTTGTTTGTTTTATTAATATTTATTTATATCACAGATTCCAATAAACCTTTCTTATTCACAATCAATAAATAATATAGGCGTGGTCAAGATTTTTGTTGGTTGTAAGACCTTCAAAAAGTGGTTTTGGGGCTTTGGGGCTTACTATGATTGTGAATGTATCAGAAGTTCGGCACAATATTACAAAACAACATTGTATGAAACTAGTTTGAACAAAGAAAGTTTATTTAATCATATGAATTGGTCATGAGTCCCTTTTAATTTTGGTACCATTTTCATACTTACCATGTTTTACTATTAGGTTAATGACTTATTACATGAATTATTTCATGAATAAAAAGCTAAAAAAATTCAAAATACATCTTTATTAGTGTACATACCGCGTCATCGCATGCATAATAATATAACAAGTAACAAAATTGTTCTACATACAACACCTAAGTTATCTACAAACTAAGAGTCGAATTTTGAAACGAATATGCAATGAAGACGATTTATATTTTTTGTATGAGGCCCTAAAATAAATAGGAAATCAATTACGAATATTTACATTTAATTACGTAAGTTTATTATTATTTTTTCCATCATGATCAATACACCGGAAGCTTGGTAGCTTGAACGGTATTGCCAAGATACCCTCATAATATGATAAAGAAATATTTCTGATAAAAGAGATTTCTGCTAACCTGGTATATTTTAACAGACTGAACTGCAATTTGCTTTGCATTAAAGTTTTAACGAACGCTAAAACAGTATAAAAGTTAACATATTTCAATATTCGACTTTTAGTGAATTCTTTCAATCGAGATTTTTAAAAATAAGGTTTCCTCTTCACAAGTATACTTCCACACTGAAAGATTGTAATAAAGTAGTGACGTGAAGGCTTCATTCTGCCGTTACGTCTGAGCAGTATTAACGTTCTTATTTCAAAAATTCAATATAATTTCTACGGTACAATACAAAATTCCGATCTCCGCCAAGCCTGCCGTAAGGAACTTCGTTCCAATAAGGTAGTCAATACAAAGAGATGATTAAAAACAACTGAAATGGGATATCGCTCGGTTTATTTATTTATGTAATTACCTAGAAATTAGGGGATTAGAAAGGGGAAATCTAATACCTAGTGCCATTGTCATTCGCTTCATCCCGTTCAAAAGAAGGAAATTTTAAAAACACTTCTAAATCGGTCATACTTGATGTCCGATTTGCTTGCACATATTTAAACATTTTCCTCTGTCTTTCAAAAACATTGTTTCATACAATTTGATACACATTTCAGCGTAGAAAAATACTTGCGTGGAATCATTGCCCTTAAGTATTCCACTTACACGACAATCAATGTCTACGGATGACTATATTTAAGTAATCCACCAATTCCGTCTCCAAACGAGAAAGAGAATCGCTTAGAATATCCTAAAAAGACAAAAATATTTTTACACTACATATGAATAAAAATAATAATGTACACAACATAAAACATTGATTTAATAAAAAATCTTTGAATACCCGACAAATACCACCTAGTAAAAAAATATAACCATTTGAATACAAGCCTAATCTAATCTAAAGAATAAAAAAAATATAAAGCTTAACGCCAATGTACTGAATGGTTTTACAATAGCTAATTTTACTTAAAGTACAGACAGCAAATAAATCATTGCATAATGGAATGTCTCCTTCGCCCTTGTAGTTGTTAAAAAAAATTATAACCAAAATGTGTCAATGTCAGAGTGACAGTGGGGAAAACGCTACTATAGAGAATAAAGATGTTATCGTGAAGACAATATCAAATGTTTACACCATGACTAACGAACTGTATCAATGATAGTTTACTGAATCTAGAAAGTAGCACAGTTAGCAGTCCCTATTCACTGTTGTCGAAAATCAATCAGCGATAACAAAAATACATTTTCACAATTTTTTTATATATATTTCCATTTTTTACCAACACCTGATAAAGCAAGCGAATAAATATTGTAATGTAAATTTCAAATGATTAACGGAAGAAAGTATTTGAAATGTGAGCAAAGTCCTATTTTACTATTTTAAAAATCTTTCATTTTCTTCGTTTCCTCAATATTGACAGTTCCGAATAAACTTATGTTTGTCACTTTCAAATTACAATCTAGGCAGTGTTTAAGTTTCAGATTTAATATGTATTTAACAGTCTAAGTCGATTAATATGGACTATATTTAACATATTAACAATAAGAAATTTAAAATTTAAAATCGATCGTACAACCGTCCAGTTCATTGGCATATTAATATAAAAACAATATTATCCATTAATTTATTCAAATGCCAATAATTAATCTGTCCTATTTGACACACATTTCTTTATCAGTCTGTACTTCAAACTCATTGCTACTAACACAAAGTAAAATAATACAAATATTTAATTTTTTAACTTTTCTTAACCTTTTCACAGAAATACTTAGATATATTTTAATTATATCTATGTAAATATAATGTCTATATACAGTAATGTTATTTAAAAAGTATATAAAAAAACCTAATATTTTACATGCCAGACTATGTGTAAACATTTAAAACTAAACTATACAAATTAATGAAATGTTGACACATGGAAAAATAAAAAACAAAATAAAAGTAAGTACTTAAAAATAATAGCATTAACAGAACAGAATTCAACAGACAACATTATTCCTAAGGTAATTTATAAAGAAGATATCTTAGGAAAACAATTTGTCTATATGTATAATGCCAGAAACATTTAGATTGTATGATGAATATGAATTATACACAACATTTACTACTTTTACTATTATTTGACTAATTGTTTATTAATTATTATTAATAAACAGCTCGTTGGGTAGGCAGTTGTTTTAGTAAGGGATATTGATATGAAATATTATGACAATTTGCATTTAAAGTACCGGTGTAATATTAAGTTATAGCGGTTAAAATATTTGTTTAGTTTAGTACTAAAGTGGAGTTTTTAATGAAATATATATTACTTAACGCTAATTTTTAATGATGGTTGTTTACATCAACTTCAATTCACCATCATTTCCATTGTTCATAATAATGACCTTATATAACAGTTCTTAAAGATTTGGCTAATTAAAAAATATACATAGAAAATTATAAATATACACGCATTGCTACATATGATTTTGTTTTGATTGAGCAGTGTTACTATATTTACATTAATATAACCATAACATCAAAGGAATGATTACCAATTTCAATGTTCAATAACAGTCTAGTTGTAATCGAGTTCCGAGTTGTCGATTGGTGGTCGGGGATTGTTTATTACAGCCTCCGGGTTGATTGTGTGCACGGGGGCTGGATTCATTATCCGGTTCGCTGGCATCCTGGATATCTCGAGGACGGGCAGCCGGAGCATGTAATCCTGGTCCCAGGAGCGGTCAGTCTGCAGCCTGGGGCGCTCTGACCAGGGTATGATTCGGTAGTCGGTTGACGCGGCGTGGGTTAGCGCGTTCAGGCGGGGGATGCGCTGAGCGAGGGTGCGCAGTCGCGAGATCTCGGGGCGCGCTTGCGTTTCAGGCATTACGTTCTGTGTTTCAGCGCGTCTGGTGTCCGTACGCGGCGCGGATGTAAACATGTGCTGGTATCTCGCCACCTCGCAGGGGAGGAGGGGGCGCGCGTCGCGACTGATACGCTGCACGGTGATATGCCTCTGATGGTGGATTGAGGAGGAGTCGATTGTCTGTTGCGCCTGTTGTGAGACGCCGCTGCTCTGAGACGCTCGGCTCGGCGGCGGGAAGTTGAGCGCGAGGAAGTCGGGCAACGGCACGCAGAATACCCCCACTTCTCCGTCCTGAGAATTGAGATGAAAGAGAGATATTTTATTACTATGTATCACTAGTTGACCCATCGAACTTGGTATTAATCTAAATAAATTATACATCTTATATGTTGCCGAGGACTAATTGATAGCTATATAACAAAAAAGTTTCATGAAAATCCCTCCAGTAGTTTTTGCGTTAAAGCTGGACAACAGACGGACAGATGAAAATTTTAAAATAATTTTTTTGGCTTCTGATTTTTTTTTGTAGTTTTTAATCAATGTACAGAGTTGAAATCATCTACAGTTTTATTACAATATCGCATATTTCAAATGTAAAGCGAGTAGGCGTCTACTAGGCATGCAAGTTATATTATATTAGGTCACATCATCACTTTCCATCGGGAGAGACTGTGGTCAAATGCTCTTCTCTCTTTTACACAGTCCGTATAACAAATGTATAATAAATAATGTATATATTTGCATGCCAAATTTGGCTGAATGTACGAGCAACAATGACATATAACAACCTTATTACGCTACATTTATTGTGCAAATAAATGAATTTGTATTTGAATTCTTACTCACATTAGAATTCGGTGTTCTTTCTCCACCGCTGTCGGGAATTGGCATGAACGGTTTCGTCTCAACCTCCGTTGATGATTGGTTGGCTGGTTTCTCCTTGACTTCCTCATCCAGCGGTATATCGGGCACCACTTGGAGGTCCTCGGGCGGATTGGGGATGACCACGTAACTCGCTATGATGCTGGAGAGCTGATCGAGTACCTGTATTGAATACATTCGACTATTATTATCGACGTATGTATGTCATAGATATATTATATACTAGCTGTGCTTCGCTTCGCCCGCGTGAAATCGATATGTTATAAAGTTTTTTCCGCGTTAATACCTACATCGCGGGAATTCTAGAATAATAATTACGGACTTCCATACAAACTTTCATCCACTATTTCAACCCCCATATATGTCGAATTTCAAAAATACTAGTTTTCTTGTAATATATTTGATATGAACTGCCCAAATACAAAGTTTCATGGTTTTAGCTTCAATAATGACGGACTTTCCATACAAACTTTCATCCCCTATTTCAACCCCCATATATGTCGAATTTCAAAAATGGTAGTTTTCTTGTAATATATTTGATATGAACTGCCCAAATACATAGTTTCATGGTTTTATCTTCAATAATGACGGACTTTCCATACAAACTTTCATCCCCTATTTCAGCCCCTTCGACCCCTTTTTTCGCGATAAAAAGTAGCTTATGTCCTTTCTCAAGGTCCGGTCTATAGCTGTACTAAATTTCATTAAAATCGATTGAGCGGCTTAGGCGTGAAAGTCGACCAGACAGACAGACAGAGTTACGAT
>DWGJ01004319.1:0-11830 GCA_018246895.1 Aspitha aspitha aspitha | reverse complement strand
ACCGGTGGTCCCAAAAAGCTCTAGACCGCGAGCGATGGCGATATTTGGGGGAGGCCTATGTCCAACAGTGGACTTCACTGGGCTGAAACGACATAACGTAGAATTAATTTTAATACAATGTGCCTAGAAAAGACAATAAAAATTCAACGGGGTGCAACATGTTTTAGGAAACTTTACTTTTCAGCAACTTAGCATATGAACAATAAAGGCAAACGGTGTAGTGACCGCTTAATACGAGGTTGTTTAAAAGACCTTTGTCAAATTCTATGATAAAATAACGATATATACCTACTATTAAGCATACATAACTCTTTTAAACTCACTTTTTTAAATTTAGCTGCAACCCTTTTTACGCCACAGCTGGGCACAAAAACTTGAAATATCTAAATCTTTTGTTTTTTAGTGCATGGCAATATTTGCAATCCAATGGAATTTCAATCGTTATCACAAACTCACAGCGAACTGAAAAATCATCATATTCGTCGTGTTCGAAGAATAAAAACAACTTGCTTTGGTCTGTCTTTGATTTATAAAAATATAACCGTCACCGTATAAGAATTTCAAAATGGCGTTTGAAAATTGGGTGGAATCTTCACGGGTATTCTAAAATTGAACGGTTGTATCGCGGGCAGGTGGCCATGTGTACCTGTCACTGCTAGTATTGTATTATCGTCTCTGGTGATGAGATAGGCCTTACAGTTCTTCACCTTGGAGCAGTACCATCGCCAGCCGTATTTCAGCGGATACGGATATTTTGAATAGGTGTAATTTTTGTACATAAGCAGCGTCCGTCCACGTTTAGATTTCACTTCGACGGCTGAAAAAAATTAATCATTTTACATATACAGCAATAATGTTCATTTTCCGTTAACATCGACCAAACCACTAACGAGCCTAACCTAACAGAAAGCTTTTAAATTCATTGTAGTGATCTCGTGTTCGTAGCAAGAAATTCATATTTGCTTATGAACAATTTGATTTTAGTAATTTTTGTTAATATTAAGTACGATTTTCATTTAATCTTTCTGTATTCGCTTCTCTATTCATTAACCTTTCATACTATATCATACTATGTATATATGGTATCGTATTGTCTTGACATTAGGTATTTAAAACTTACCTTTTTCAAAATACATGTACTTGATCTGGTGAAGTATGAAACCGATTAGATGTTAAGAAATATATTTTTTTTACCTGTTTATTTAGCGCGAACCTCAATATCTACTACACCGAATCAATAAATGAAATTGGGTACTTCTCAAACTTACCCTAATAATTTAGGTGGAGCCACAGCAGTATATATTTTATAATAAATACTGAATTCACACATTTACCATTTAAACAAAATCCTGAAACATTTAACTGGATCACTATAAGTAAAAGCATATTATATAGGCACTTGAATGACGTTTACTCACTTGAAAACTGACAAATTACACAATTTTACATATTAGATGATTTTACTTACATATGAAATATTTTGTGTACATATTATTTATTTATGTAAATTAACATTTGATATAAACATTTTAAACAAATGTAAACCAATAAGTAACTGCATATAAAATTTATTTGATCTATTTCAACTGCAATTAAACTTTGTAGTGGTAGTGTTCCTTAATGTAGTTAATTTAACTGGTATACTGTACAAAACTTTAATGATTCTAATTCTGCTTTATAACAATTTCAAGGATCAAAAATACTTCATCAGAACAGCGATTTTAGGAATAAAGATATCAATGGCCTTTCCAAAAATTTCGCTTCTCCGAATACATAAAATTGATAAACCAATAATGTGCTTTCTTCAATTTCCAACTCTATTAATATTTAAGATAACAAAACACAATTAACTAGTTTACAAAAAATAGACGGAACATTGCTTAACTATAGAGAATCAATCCGTCTCGACGACCAAAGGTTCTCTTAATGCATCTAGAACATGGTCTGGATTGAGATAGTATTTAGGTGGCTCGTGGTTATGGTCTTCGTATGCAGATGTGATGAAATTCTTACTGTCCGTGAACACGTACGCGTGGCAGTTCTTCAACGTTGAACAAACCCACCTGGTCCTATTCACCTTGGTGTACTGCTTTCTATACGTGTATTGATGGAACAGGAGCATTTCCTTACCCTTCCTAGACGTGATCACTACTGCTGTGTCTGCGAGAATAAAATGAAACGATGATAATATTTTGGGCGTTGATAGGGGAATAATTAAGAGCAATTGACAACACTTATGTCGAATTTGCAAACGATGCAATTTGAAATGGCCATCACGAGGTGGTTTACCTTTATCCGAATCGGCAACTTCCGTTCTCCTCGGTGGAGGGTGGTAGTGTTCTTCTTTTGTCATTATTATTTCATCGTTATCGTTCAAATAGACAAACGCCGAACACTCTCTCTTCGACGAGCAGTTCCATCGAGACCCGTACTTTGATTCGTAAGCTTTAAGATATCTATATTCGTTGAACTCTAATATGGTCTTCCCTTTTCTGGACTTAACAAAAACGGCCACCGTGTCATCTGTGTCAAAGTCTTCCTCCTCCCTATTGTTTTCAGCTCCCTCCGCTTCACCATCCTCTAAATATTCTTCGTTGCCATCTGTTAAATATATATGTTTTACAAATAAAACTTCTGTATTAATTACCAAGATTACCAAATCACGGTTGCCAAAACATATCATTTATATCATCACCACCTGAATGTACCCGAGGTATATATCGTAAAAAAAATTCTTTTGTGCTTTATTAAAAAATTTATTACCAATCACTTAGAATCAATTGTTTCGTTGAAACCATTTTCATTTAACAAAGACAAAAAGTAATATCAAATTACAATAACCTAAAAGATGCATTGAAATCGATCGTGTGCCGTCACAAACATAAAATTAAGAACGCTATTATAGCAACAACAACTTATAAAACTTAAACCATATTACTAATTATTATGTCAAAAATGTACCTAATTAATTCTATTGAGGCACCATGTACTTAGGAGTAACGATAACAATACTAACCACCAGTTTCACAGTTAAAAGAAAAACCGCTTACATTATTCGATCTCGAAAAAGTCTATATAGCATCGGTTCGTGATTGTGCGTGTTAACTATGAGTACCAGCTCATACTTGTCATTGACGTGTGCGTATACGTCGCATTTACCGCTGTTGGGCTCGTTGCAACACCACCTACTCGTGGCGCCGTTGACGCAGACCTCCTTCCTGAACGTGTGCCCGTTAATCAGTAGGTAAGTCTTACCGGTCGACACGGAAACTACTGTAACTAAAGAAAAAGGAAGCGGTAGCATCGGAAGCAATAACAAATTGACACATAAAAATGGAATTTAAAAGAAAAAGATGATAAACTAAAATCCAATTACCGGGGAATGAATATGTATGCAGTGTCAATGAGCAAATAAAAGTCGTAATTTGGAGGAAATAAATAAACTTTATATCGCTTATGCGCTTACAACCAATATATAATAAAAAGTGCATGATGTCATACATATAAAAAAGAGCAAATATATATGTCTTAAGCAGCTGAATAACAAACAGACGTAATGAAGAAAAATATTTGAGTTTTATTCTTTTATTATAGTTTTGCACTTTGTGTACAAACTGCATTTTACGTAGGTACTTGTATAGCTTAAAATATTTTATATCGTGTTCATTGCCATTTGACATAATTTAAGTAATCATTGAACAGGCCGATTGCTTGAATATGCGAATGAAACAGAGTTACTAACATTTAAAGTTTAGGTTAAATTCTTTCATTGCCAAGCGCAGACGGTATTTGGAAGGTGTCGGAAGACGCACCATCGCTTCAAACGTTAACTTTATTAACAAAGTAAAAACATCGACCAATCCGTACAATTTCGCTATATCCAACTCGGATAGAAAACGAGCAGGAGACAAACACAAAGACATTGATTTGCACAAATATGGGTACATTTAAAGATTTTGTTAGTTCAATCCATATTTTGAATTTTACGGCGTACAATTTTAAAAAATGAATTTATAGATAGGAGACTCGATGACGATCGAGGAATGATAATAAAACGGTACAAGATTTTCATAGTAATGTTAGTCATGTATGAAGAATAAATAAATAAATAAATAATAAATATTAAATCTCATATGTCTCTACAAGACAATGGCGAACGAAAGAATTCGTTAATGAAAAAAATATATTTACACATAGAATTTGTTTTTACGTCTACTCATGTGCACGACCAATATTTAAATTATCTCCTAAATACAAAAGCAAACTTTTTAATGTCATATGTTTCTTTTTCGTCTAATTACGTCCTAAGATATTGTAATCTCATGCTTTAAAGTCAAAGTCATTTTTTTTGTTGACTCGTGTAATTAATACTGAACTAATCTTTCACTTTGATGTACTTCCCGGCATTGGTAATATAATATCTAGGTGGGGGATGATTATGTTCTTTGTTATGTAACCTTATATTCCCTGTATCGTCTAACTTCACCTGCGCTTTGCATTTCGTTGAAATACGCTTAGAACAGTACCACAATCGACTTCGCCGATTGTATACATGGCTGAATGTGAATTCACCTATCATCAACAATGGATGCTTCCCTTGCGCTGTTGGAATGAATTTGTATCCTACATCTGCAACAAGGTTTAAAATACATATAATAACATATTTATCATCTAGACTGTTCTTGAAATTTCGTTTATATTTTGTATTAGAAACTCAATTGAAAGCTTTTATAAGGATAACGTTCAAAGTTAGCGAATAATTGACATATTTGCCAATCGGTGCTTTCTGCCTACCTCGTTAGGGATCTAGAGCGATGGTATAATAAATAATGATAATACTAAAAACATTTCTTTTCATGGAATATGTAATTTCCGGTATACAGGTAGGATATAACCAACGGAAATATCATTTTTATTACAATATTATAATTTATGAATGGAAAAAATTCTAATATTTAGAACGCAACTAAAAACACTAATTTGAACCAATTATATCCATAGCTCGTTGCAACACGTCAAAACGCTCGAATATGATAATGAAGTATTTTAAATAATCAAATATTTTTATGGGTACCAATTAAACTCGCTACAGTGAACGGCTACAATGGATAAAGTCGAATAAGCAAATATTAAAATGCAAAAAAGATCAACTTAATCTAATATAATGACCAGCCTTGGTGACGCAGTAGGATGGAGGAGGATGGTTATGTTCGGATTCATAGGACTTTATGGTGTTGTTCTTATCAAACTTCAGTCTTGCCCTGCATCTGCTCGACAGTCTCCTTGAGCAGGCCCAGAAGCCCTTGCTGACTTGGTTGAAAGTATAATTTTCTAGCATCAAAAGAGAGTTCTTGCCCTGAGTGGTAGGTATGAATTTGTATTCTAATTCTGAAATACAATAAAATTGAAATTGTAAACCAATTATACCATACCTACTGAAAACTATACCTAAGTAGATACTGAAGTAGCTAAAACAGAAAATGAACAATTTAATACAATTTTAGGTGTCTACAAATCCACATAGATTAAAGTAGAATTAAAACAACAAAAAAGGACAGCGAAAACATTAACAGTACATACAAAAAGAAATTGATTAGAACCATACGTACAAAAAAACACTGCTTTTAAGACAAGTTAATAGTTATAAATTTAATAAAAACGTTAAGGCTGCAGAAGTAACCGCCAAGGAAAATTTAAAAAATGTACGCACGTTTTTTCATCAACAATAAAATGGATTTCTGACTAGTATTTGCATTTATTGAATATACATAAATCTAAAACAGCCGTGTCCGATAACATTATCTGATTAGATAACACAAACGATTCTCAAGTTGCTATACTTACATATTTACAAAAATTTTAGGTTTCTTTTCATTTTTACGAATGGTCTAGTCTGAGCAATTAATGCTTTTCCAAATTTTTATGACTATTGAACGAAAATATTAAGCCTTATTATAACGAGTTCCTCATATTATAGACTCAAGTGACATTTTAATGCACAGATTATCATCATTAAAAATCCAAATTCCAAGAATTTCATTTGGTTTCATTGAAACATACGCAAAATTTATACACCGTCAAGTATAACCCGTCCAATTGAAATCGCTCGTTAGGCCCGCATTAACCGTAAATCACTTGAAGTTAATTGGATTTGGTCAATTTTGAAAGTGCGCTACGTAATCCAATGACAGTTCTTTATTTACATAATTTATAGCTTCTCGTGACGGGGACTAATAGGCGTACAGTTTGCTACGATAGTGTGACATTACGCCACCGCCTATTTTGACGTATTGGCCTCTTTGATTGATATAATACGCCGGCGGGGGGTGGTTGTGGATTGGGTCGTAGTAGACGACCTCTCGCTTTTTGTTAAACTTAATTTTCGCCGTACAATGGCACGCCGTTCTCCCAGAACACGCCCAGTACAACTTATACTTGTTCACATGGTTAAACGTATAATTCTCCAACATCAGCAGACAACTCTTTCCCGATTTGGTCGGTATAAACGTGAATTCGAGAACTGAAAAAAGGGTGACCTCGATTAAAACACACCGCAAACGTGGAATTTCAACTATTTACCGTAATCGGCTACAGCGGCGATGGAAACGTCGTGAGAAAAGCACACCCATACAATTTCTTCGTAATGTTCAGCAAGCGCTTAAAATCTTCCAATTGCGACTTGGTTAATATGGTGACTTTACATTCTCATTTTCACAGGAGGGCCATGCATGGACAGTGGAAAAAAGTGTTGAAATTGAGTGATGATGATATTGATGTTGATGAATACGATTTTCTGTACTTGGTCAGTACCAATTATATTCATACCCAAGTTGGACAGTTCCAATTCGGGTATGAATATAAAAGATTTAGGGCTGCTATACAAATATGTAATCACATCATCAAAGCCGAATGACGTCATTGGTTGGACAGTAACTGCAACGATTGAGAATTGTATAACACATTTCGAAGAAATATTTTATTTGGTGTTACATAAATAAAAACGTAGTAAGAAAATATTGAAACAATCTCTTGTTATAATACTATTTAAAGTAACATTTTGAACTTCTTTGGTAAATTGCCACCCGAGTTGTATTATTAGGTTTATATTCATATTTGAACTATTACGTTGTAAGTACACGTTTCTTACTTATTTCTTTCATTTAAATATCATTTCAATTTCAATAATTCATACAACGCGCATAGCATACAGTGGTGACGTCAAATTTTGCGATACAGTCCGCCGGCCGTTATGGTATATCTGGGCGGGAGGTGGGTATGCAGGTTGGACATATGCACGATTCTCAGCTGCTCATCGACATGGATGGACGTGTGGCAACGCTGCTCGCCTCGCCCCACGCACCGCCAACGCTTCACGCAGCCGCCCGCCGGTAGCGACATAGACCTCCGCCCGGGCGACAAACTAAACGAGTACCCCTCGAACATTAATATCTTCTTACCAGACGACAGTTCGATCATAGTTGCTGTAACGTTAAAAATATGCGTTTTCGATACCACATCGTAAAGCAATCCGGCATGGCATATTGCTGATTTATTTGATACTAGCTTTTGCCCGCGACTCAATTCGAACTAGTTCTGTCTAATCTACGCGAATTATTGTGTAACTGCTTGAAATAGAACATAACTATATTAAACCAAATTACCAACCTAAATAAATATTAGATTAGATCGACAAAAATAACAAAACTACCATGACTATCTACTACTACTATATTTTACATATACAGTGTAAATCCCTACTAATATTATAAATCCGAAAGTAAATCTGCCTGCTTGTCTGTCTGCTACGTTTTCACGCCTAAACCGCTGAACCTATTTTAATGAAGTTTGGTACAAAGATAGACTTGACCTTGAAAAAGAGCATAGGCTATTTTTTGTCGCGAATAAAGGGGTTGAACGGGTTGAAATAGGGAGCTAAACTGGCAGCAGGAAACTAAACTGGTTACCTATGCCAGTTCCAGATATAACCACGGCTTTCCAGATATGCTCTATCAATATCAATGTGTTTTATCGCTTACCTTTGACGTGTGAAAATCAAAATTCTCACTCACATAGACAAGTTTAATTATATTAAATCGTCACACTGACAGCAATTACATGAAATATGCGATATGAGATGTATAAAAATGATATCAAAATAATATTACCCTGTATATTAATTTGTACATATATCATTTTACCATTAAATCAGTTAAGTTAATAAATTACGATTTTAATTTTTCCGCTAAATTAATACTGCAAGTATTTTTTCCATTACAAGTAACAAATACTTATGCACGAATTAAACAAGCCATAGGTAATATAAATAGTAATATACAGATATCATTCCGATTTTTTGCAAACACCAAAGGAACGTGACAAAAAAGGACAGGCACTCATAGGCACACATTTTTAAATCAGAAATTATTAAAGATAGAAGTACTTGCAAACTATGAAGGCCAAGAAAATCTTAAAGGTAAGATACAATATTTAGACGAAACGTAATATGAGGATAATTAGTAACTAAACTAACTAGGTATATAACACACAATATTGAAACACACTAGGTACAATACAGCCAATAGTAAAATCAAGTCTTATCATATTATGAGCAAAGTAAGTACCGTCAATGACCAATGTTTTATGGAGCTTGTGGCGCCCTCTACATAATACAGCAACTGATAATGTTGCCAGTCGACTTATTTCTCACTAAGTACGCTTAACTTGATTAAAAAATATTGCTGTACAAAAACTAAATACCTACGCTGCGAACATTTGCCATGGAAGCACTGTTAAATGACTCATGTAGGTATTTGAAAAGTACATAAACTCTATTGATTATAAAAAAATCGACTTTAAATAAATTTCTTTTATATAAAAATGCACTCAATATTTTCTCTTCAAATTTCACTAGGATTAGTGGGTTAGTAATAATAAATGAGGGAGTTCTGAGGTGAATTAAAAAAATACAACCGTTCTTCCTTCTTTTTTCCAGACGGTTTAAAATAGTTAAAGTGCGGGCGTATTATTTTCGGACGCAAAATAATATACATATAGTGGAGCACCGTAAGCTTTATACGTACCTCTGAATCCAGGACCGGTCAATCAATCTTTATAAAAACGTCTGAAATGTGTTTTTAACAATGAATAGAGAAAATCTGAAAAAAAAAATTGAAAGCGCCAAAAATGTTTCTAAACTAATTTCTATACATTGTCCAAAACACATTTCGAAAGTTTTTATACAGATTCATTGACCCGGTCTTGGATTCGGAGATTTTACCATCTCTATGTCTAATTACACTCCACTAATACTTGTATACTGTTCAGTTCTATTTTTAAATATTTAAAAATTATTTTATTTTATTTGTTTTCTTATGTCATTATGTATATATGTCAAATAAAAAGATGTGAAGCAGCAGTCGCTATTTCAATCAATATATTATAAAAATCAGTTTATTCAAAAATAATTAAGACATCCTTGATCCAGCCTAAACATATACACTAAGGTACTTTCATCGAGTACAATCCGTCCGGGGTGATGTCGTAGGTTGGCGGGTCGTGCGCGTGCTCGCGGGATATGCAGACCAGCTCGTAATCGTCGTTCACGTGGAGGCACACGTCGCACTGCCACCTGTGCCGGCCCGTGCAGTACCAGCGCTCGCCGCCGGGCATCGGCGTCGGGCTCGAGAACGAGTAGCCGTTCAGCATGAGCAGCGTCGCCCCGTCCACCGCCGTCACCACCCTCACTGCAACAGTCCACGAATGAAATACGAGTGACATATATGATCATATACTAACCGGACTAATATCATATCACTAACAGTCCCATTCCTGCAGTCCTGTTACTGAGGAATACTCACCGACTAATTCTTATTAACTCATTATACTAATTGAATTCACTTTTGGAGCCACTTTAGACTGCTGCCAAATTTGCTAATTTATTCGAATAAAAATAAGTGAACCGACCAACGATCACGATCTCAAGATACATCTTAAGATAGAATAATTCAATACGTGTGACCAACATTATGACATCAATGTAAAAGCGTTCTATGTATTGTTCCTTTCTGTGGACCGAAACACGGGCAAGTATGAATAATAAACTAAATATCCAGCTTTCTTGATCTTCAAATCATTGATTCGATTTTCAAAATTTGTGAGAGTTCGCGCATAAATCTTTGCAGCCGTTAAAAGTAAATTAGTTCTATCGCGACCTACCTTCAGATTGTTCAGTGCATATTTTTCTCGGCTTATATTATTATACATCGAATACACATAGGCTATGTATCATGAACAAGCTATTCATTGCCGGTTTTTGTCTTATAATTAATGATAGTATATTAATTTCAATAACTAGTTTATCGGTTCTCACCCTTCTCTATGCAATAATAATTGACAGGTAATTTATTTTAAAATTCTAATGAAGTAAATATACCTTGCACTTATTAGAAGAGGCCTATCAATCTCCAGCTATGAACTAGAACCAGCCGACGAGGATGATGATTAAATATAAATCAAATATTAGGCTTGTATATAGGTAGGTATGTACTTACGTCAATTTTATTATTTAGAAAATTTTAA
Organism: Aspitha aspitha aspitha; assembly: GCA_018246895.1. NCBI lineage: Eukaryota > Metazoa > Arthropoda > Insecta > Lepidoptera > Hesperiidae > Aspitha > Aspitha aspitha. The sequence continues at coordinate 1,252 of DWGJ01004319.1, read as the reverse complement.
AGAAATACAATTTTCTAAAAATATCTTATACCTATGTTTATTTATTTTAAAAATACTATTAAAAACAAACAATATAATGTTATGATCAAAAATATTTCCGCTTATTCGCAGACAATCTGCAATAATAACGGAAAAATACGATAATCCGAACATATTATATACTCACAGAATAGTTTTCATAGATATCTCTAATGCACGTATTAGGACAATTTTAAATAAAGAAATCCACAAAAAACTAAACTGCAGTTAAGAATTGAACCCACAACCTCCGACTTAGAAGTCATGGTGATACGTTCCTGAATATTGACTGCAGGCTATCTTCATGTAGATGACTTACGGATTTTGATATTTAAAACTATTCAATAAGGGTTAAGGTTAAGGTAGTAAAAGGTAGTAAAAGCAAGATAACATTCCATTCGGGAGTGGAATACCGTAGCAGTGGATGACTTAAAAGAATAACCTACATTTATTGTACAATTAAATCACAAAACATGAACTTATTTAAAAAACCGGGTAAATTTTATTATATTAACTTATATATTTCTATAAACAAAAATTACCTAAAAATTTACTTATCAAAATTACCTATAATATAATTTCTTTACAACTAATTTGTAAACTGTAAAGGATCAATATTAATTTTATAACTAATTAAGTATGTATTTGATAAGTTAACTGAAGTTTGTATGTACATATTATGTACTTTATATGAATGCATCTTGAGGTAGAAAGAAAATTAAGCAAACGTGCAGTAAATTAACAGTAATTATCCAATTAGTTGACCTATCCGTATGGTTTACGTTTAATGTTCATATTATACAATTACGAGGTGCAATATTATTTATTGTAGATACAAAATATAAGTAAATATATAGTATTTTGGTTCGAAAAACTTTATCGTGGGGATTTTTGAGACATTGCTGGTCAGATGTCGGTATGATAAGCGTGACGAGGTAGCCAATAAACCTATTAAGAAATATATCTGTATTCAAAATTGGAGCAATAAAAACATCGCTATTACTCGAATTAATTCCATTCTCTATGATCTTATACGTAACACATTTTTGTAAAAGAGTATTATGGTCCAAACACACTATGCCGAAGGTACGCGACCGAAGTTCCGCGGCTGATTTTACGTTGACTGATTATGGCTGTATGATATATTGTGGCCTACTACTACTAGTTCATCCTACGCGTCGGCACTGATGGCGCGCGTGGGGAGTTCGGGCCTCGAGGATTTCCTCCTTACCCG
>DWGJ01004318.1:0-11834 GCA_018246895.1 Aspitha aspitha aspitha | reverse complement strand
CCGCGGCTTCGCTCGCGTGGAAATCGGTGTGTCACAAAGTTTTTCCCGCCTAAATACCGACCCCGGGAGAATTCTAGCATACAAAGTCCTACTAAGTCTCGTTATTCCCGTGTAAATCCCGATCCCTCAGAAACTTCGGGATAAAAAGTAGCCTTTGTGTTATTCTTGATCGTCAGCTACATACCAAATTTCATCGTAATCGGTTCAGTGGTATTTGCATGAAAGAGTAACAAACATCCATACATAAACACAAACTTTTGCATTTATAATATTAAGTACGATTACCTTTCGGCTCAATTAAGTTTTAAATATTGAATGTTATCACATGCGAGTCGTACAATTGGTTATCGATTGAAAATGTGTTGATTTGGTTTATGTTCGATAATATCACAGCATTGTTGGTCCATGTTTATTCTAATGAACGATTCGGAAGGTGCTAAAAGTGTCAGGGCCCGGATAATTGTCACAGAGTGCGCGGTCAAGGCGACCCCCCCCATCTCGCGGCCGACCCGTCCACCGTTACCTCTGATTCGCTTCGTCTAACGAGTTATGTCATTCAACTGATTTTACTATTTTGATCACCAATGCCTTTATATTGTTATGCATTGAATAATGCACATGAGATGTGTTAAGTCAACCTTCATGTTTCATGCCGGGGACTTCTTTGTTTTCTTAAGTATTAATAGAAAATATCTCTGCACGTTTAATAATAGTTTTGTTGTGATTAACAATTTGCACTACACTAATAATTTGGCTTATTTTTATGTTGCATATTTAGGTATTTCATAGTATAATACATACAGTTATGATGATTTTCCTCAATCCGCAATTGCTCCTGACACTTTTTGTGTGAAATTATGTCGGTGTCAGGTTTTTTTTTTCAAATATAATCGACAGTGTACAGAGGTCGTGTTAGAAAATCGATCTGTTTCTTGCATTCGTGACTGGCTTTAAGACGGCTGTCGGCGCGCACGCGTCGTTTCGGGGCCACCTTTCCAAGTATTCCGAGCTACCTCTATGCGGTCCGCCATGTGCTCTATTGTTGGCAGATCTATGATTGATAATACGTTACTTTTGAAAACGTCAAGGTCCCCAATCTATTCGGTATTGTGCAATCGTATCTGTATTAACATTATGATAATACGCGTAAATTGAATTACAATTTTGCCATTGAGTATATCAAAGTCAAATGATCTGGACTCTCACAAACAATACGTAGCAATTATGGACTATAGATCAAGTAATCGCTCAGTAATTACAACCTTCACACTAATTAAATATTGTTTGAATGTTTCCGCGTATTCGTCTGAAAATATTTGCCGTTCGTCATCCAAAATATAGAAGCTCTCGCCTGAATAATTAATTTGCGTGTATTTTTAGTCAGGCCGTGGAAATGTCTCACGAGATTAGCGGCCTGGCGCGAAGCCATTTACGAAAACGTCTAACCGTATAAAGGCTTCCTAATGTTTCTGTCCAATTTTAAATTTTAATTCGCTTCGCAACGGTTCCCCCGCGAGGGTTATGGCGCGGTTTTAAATAAAATCGTACTACGTGATGCGCTTTGATGATAATGCAAGAGAGTGCGCTTTCTTTTCTTTGTTATTCGCTGTGTACGTTGTGACTTTCTTGATTCTTTGTTTCGTAATTTCTCAAGAATGTTTCGCATTCAGGAGTTATTGTATGTAATCTTCCATGTGACGCTCGTTTGTCCGCTGTCATGTCTTACGCCCGTAATTGCTGTTACGGCAACTGGAAGTTTTGGTAGTTTTCGCGTAATTTTATGTCGTTCTGGACAAAACGAGAGTCACGTTAACGCGAAGATGACTCTTGTTAATATTATGATCGTTCATTATGAACTGTTGTTGCATAATTTTAATGCTTCATTTCTATTGTTTCAGGTAAGGAACTAATACGATTAAGCCCGGTATTCGATGCTATTGGAATGGTGAGTTACATTGCGCTTTTATTGTTGATGCTATTTCGAATTAAACTGGAGAATCTGGCTCGTTTTGTACCGTATTGCGATGCAGTAAATACCAATTAGTAGATTTTAGATAGATGATCGCGACTATAAGTTACCCGCGGCTATATTGTTTAATATGAGTGTCGCTTGTGCAACTGGTTTCAAAATTTTTCCGCCGTTCTGGGTGCTCGCTACCTTTTGGTGGTTTTCGGAGCGTGGCGGTTAATAGGCAACCTTAGATTGCGCCCGAGTCCTTCGCTCGTGGTGCGAGGAAAGCTGCATATTTTAATAGCGAATTTCGCAATCTGGAGCAATTGCTCCGAGCGGTCGACCATTATCTGATCTAGGTTCGCGGCAATTATTTTGAAGGTGATTTTTTTTTTAATATTTGCCTCGAAACGTGTGTAATTTATCGTTGTCGCTTGTGTCGCCGTCGTCATGCCATGACATATATGAACGTCTTCTCGCGGCGAACGAAGCCAGTTCGCTAACGGTCGCTGAGAAGCCCTTCATTGTTCGCAACGTCTAACACATCGCGCGACAATCTTGCTGCACACACTTAACAAACGCTCGTCATGTATGTACGATGTATGTGCATTGTTTTCATCGCGATCATTTTCACAGACCTTGCTTTCGTGTAATCGCTCGGTCGACTCGCGACCGGTTCTCCTTCGCGCTGATAACGTGGACATCACGAATTCTCAGCCGGATGCGGATTTTTTGTTGACGGACACACGAGCCGGTGACGTAATCGGGGGGATTTGTGGCATGATCGCGTTCGCATGGATTCGATTCGAGTGTACCGTCGCGATGTTCACTCGCGATTCGCATTAGATGTGTAAATGTGTAAACAGTTTCGGCTAACCTCCGATCACGTTTACTAAAGCAATACCGGCACGCCACTATAGCGTTGTTGATATATTTTTGAGTTTGTTGCGAATTGGAGCGAGGCCGGGCTCCCTGCGGACTGGCGGCGCTGATGTCATGCGATTCTTATTAGAATCGAGGTGTGTAAGGCCTTATAATTGTTTCCTCCGGCTGCGACACGGAAACATAACTTCACAATATATTGCTCGCTTGTTTTCTGATTCATTGGTTTAATTCAAGGCGAGTGGAGAGTATGTCACCGCTGAATGAGACTGTACCGCCGGTGTATGGAAGGTTAACTGTCGCACAGGTGAACGTTGTGTCATCTCAGTCACGATGCGCTCGGGGAATGCCACATCGCTTTATACACTATAATAATGTGTTTGTGTATCTCTATTTTAAAATACCGATGCCAATTGATTCGTCAAAACTGCTTTTGCAACTAATAAATGAACGTGGAAAGGAAGCAGTGGAAATCGGATTATTATACTGCACTATTTATATTTCAGAACCGATTAGAATTTACTACCAGCTGCTATTTATTATTTAAAACCGGTATACTAAGGACCAATACAGCGCTTAAAAGACCTACAATTATGTTCGCAAAGATTACAATCGAGCGTCATTGTGTTGATATAGCTTTTGAGGCGGTCAATTCGCCTCGCCGGCGTTGTGGGGTGTATGATGTACGAGTATGGAAAATATCTCACGAGATACACAGACATCCGCGTTTATAAATTGATGTTTGTGTCGCTTTTCACACGATTCACGTTTTACCGGAACGCATTGTAGCCAGAGGTACATAATAACCATTTATCCAAATTGTTCACTTCCTCGACAGTTTGAGATTTTCGCGCCATAACTAATTTAAAATTCATGATAATTGTTTTGAAAAATAACTGTTCATTTATTAGCCGCGTGTACAATTAAAACTTTTTATAAATTTATTTTATTAGGCACATCGTAATTCACGAGTTTTGTCGGTTCGCTTTTCGAGTGTTATGTAAAATATTATTTTGATATTATTTTAATTTTGTATATCAGCTTGTTCAGAGAATTATAAATAGGTATTGCTAGTACATAAGGTATCTATGCCGGAACCCATAAAATTTTTCATATGCCTTCATATAATTATAATATTAAATTTCGAAGATTTTGAATTGAATTAAACATTTATTGCTCTTCATGTATAAGCAACTATTATTTGCTAGGTTGAAAAAAATGTTCGAATACCAACGTGTTGAATGTGATTATTGTTACGATAAATAATAATAATGATGTTTATTGTACGTTCACGATATTCACAACATTATGTCACATCGAATGAAAACAACACGAACATTGCATCCGTCGATGCACTAATCCGTTGAATGCAAATCTTATTTATGTACTATACAATGTATAGATAGTATAGATAACTTAAAATTTTAATATCACTCGCCATAACGCTGAGGGAAAACGTCGTGTAGTAACCTCTACGAATTATAGTATGTTATAAAGTATCGTAATTTTCTCAAGTTCGGGTGGTATGTGAACTCTGTCAATCGTCACTTGGACAGTGTGGTAGAATTCAGAACTGCAAACCTACTCGCTATATGACGAGACCCGTGTCGTCCTACGGAAAAACAATAACAGGGTTGAAAGAAAAAAGAAATAAAACAGATATAATATGTACCGGTATTAGAATAATCGTGTCGAGGATTTGTTGTCCACATTTAACTAGTTTATGACTGTAATGGCCCGGCATATGACGTAACCTCTAATTTTCAATTATTCGCCCGTTTAGTCAATGGACTTTGAATGATAATTTACTATTACGAATTGTTTAAATTTTGTATTCTTATCACGCGCGTGTACGTTTTATTCTACGTCAAAGTAATTCCCGTTACGCGGATATTCGGACTATCATTTAAATGTGTTTGCATGATTTCTCGTTTCATATGTATTCGTCATAATGACTTGGAAAGTTTTTATTTATAAAATGCTCGAAAGATGTTCATTATTTATTTTAGAAACAGTTTTTTTGTTTCGTATATGCATTCGTTTTATTACCCGATTTACCACTCCACTGTATATATATGTAGATAATTCAATATTAATGACCTGTCCTCCGCTTCGTACGCGTCGAGTATCTTTGAAAACCGACGTCGGCGAGTTTCAATTAAGATAGAAATTGTTTCCTAAGCAATAATTATGCATCGCATTAACCGCAGTGGAGATCCATTATTGTGAATCCAACGGAGGCCGTAGAATTCCGTTTCGCTGACGAATGTTTAGCTTCGAGACGTATATATTGAATGAACGGCGTTGCGAAATAATTTCGTATACGAAATTCGTATTAATCACCGACTTGTTCGTGATGTGTGGGCCTGGGTATTATTGTTGCTAGTTTGTTTTGTATTGTTTAATGGCAGCTGCACTGTCGCTGTGTGGGATATAAACGCACATACCGTTTCGACGAAATGTACCTCATTTCGCTTTCGTTACATTAGGAATGTGGAACTTTTCAAATATCGTATCTTAATATGACACACGTTTAACTCGCAGAGAACAGAACCAAAACTCGTTACACAATAATCCTTTTGACCGCGCACTTTTGTTTGTATTTTCTCACAGGTGTTTCTTTATAGTCGGACGTCATTGAGTTTTGCGCCGAAGGCTGAGCTCTGTGAAAATTTTAACTTTAATATTTGTGTCGCGACACGCGCTGCATTGTCTGCGGGGGCTCGTGTGGAGGCGCCGCCGGCGTCTCTAGCCCGTGAGATCTGGGTCGGGGGCCTAGTCGGACTTTTGTAATAATTGTCATTCGTATGCAAATTAACGCTAACCAACGCGAACGCGCCGTACATACACCAGTTATCCTAACAATAATCGCCCATAACACCGTAATCAAAAAATTCGCACTAAATCTATTATCGAGCGTCGTAAACAAACACAATCTTACATTTACTGATAACGGCTGAGGCTGCGACTGTGAGTAACACTTCTGGAGCGTGTCCGTTTAGATGCACATGTCACGGGGACTCGAGTTTTTTCTTTTCACTACACTAAGAGTTCTTGTTGTTTTTTTTTTTTCGTTTTGTTTACAACACCAACGTTCGATCACTGGCACATGCTGGGAACGATTGGGGAGTCGGCCGGCGGGTGGTTGTCGCGGCGTCGCTGCGTCTTCTGTCCCGAGGGTCGCCGGCGAGTGGTGGGGTGCACGTGTGATCGGCAGGTCGGGCCGCGCATGAGTGGCGGCGGTGGTAGGGGCGCGAGCGTAAATACGCCGCGGCGAGCGCGTGCGCATTTCACGCACACACCCGCACGCCGGACGCATACGAGCACCGTACGCTACGAGCGACGCGACGACGCGGTGTCGCCGTGCTGATGATGACAAACTGCGATCGTCGTTCGGGCCCTAGCCCTACGCGGACGCCGTTCGAGCGTTCGACCGTTACTCGAACGTTACGTGTCGAATATTTTTAGACCTACGTGTAATTTTTATAATCGACGCCCCATAGTAGTATCATCGAATTTGATTAATGTTTGCCTTCCGCGTATTCGAAAAGAATTATAGCAATTCTCACACGAAATTCTTGCTGGTTTTCCCGAGAGCAATATTTTTATGTTATTTGGTTATTAGTGCACTAAAGCCGATTAATATGTATTGATGTTGTGTTTATCGGAAACCGTTGTCAAATTCGCGTTGGCAGTTTGTATCCGTTTCTAAACGGGACATCGATGTTGTTATTCATTTATTACGGGTTATTATTATCTCGGCATTATATATTATGCGTCTCCGAGGATTAATATTAGTGCGACTGCGTCCTAGTTAAATTCATGGCGGTTCTTATGTGTTGGTAACACGGTTATACATATATTCAGTCACTTGCAGTTCATACGATGACATTTATTCAAACGTTCATCCCGTCCGTTGCTACAGTGTTATGTGTGATAATAATTGATAAACGTATCAACTTCCGAATCGCATTAAACTTATTCAACTACACGAAAGATTTTTTAAGCGATGTTGTATTACTATATTGCGTTTTGTAGACTACGTTACGGTAAATTTTCGAAACGTTTTTGCTTTTCGTTAGTTGTTTAAATGCAGATTTTTATCGCGACTCCCATTTGCATTTATAATATTAGTAGATATCTTTTTTCTGAATCCTAACGTGTAACGCGTATTTGTAGAGAAAATGTTCTACTATGTGTATTTATATTATAAATTTTTTTTTACTACTTTCAAGAGAGATGTGATTATTAAATTTTTTTTATCGTAATTTACTCTACACATTTTTTACTTGTTTTTTTGAATACAAAACATTGCTCTATTGTGGGACTATAGTTCTAGGCGCGCGTGATAAATCAACCGGAGGACCGTTTCGTTTGTATACGCGGTCAGTGTGAGCTCGCCTTAACCCGGTATTCGGTGCGAGTCATCGAACCGGCCGCGTCCTCGGAAGGTCGCTCGGACCCGTACGGGACCCGCGTTTCGATAGCGATTCTAATTTTAACACCGCACCAACTAGTACTTGATCACGCGAATGTACATAAAAAAAATCTCTTAATAATATTTGATATCGCACATACTAATCGATTCTTCTTTTTCTTCAAAGGCATAGAAAAATCCCGCACAAACTTTATCACGCGAATGTACATAAAAAAATCTCTTAATAATATTTGATATCGCGCATACCAATTGATTCTTCTTTTTCTTCAAAGACAGAGAACAATTGATTCTACATATTTATATAGATATGGTATGACGGGTACGTTTAAAGACGTTTTGCCATTTACGCCGTACAAATTGTAGTTAGGTATTACAAGTTTACGTTTTTTATTGACTACATTAAAATTATAATTAATTAATGCGAAACTTTTAAGCTTTTTGGATTTTTAGCTAACCTGGGTCTTTACATATATCGGCTTTAGTGTAATTGAGAGAAAAAAAATATTGCTTTGAAAATATTGTAGAGAAGTAATTGTTATAACTTATGCTTCCATTATAAGGTTTAAAGTGTAGAGTATAGAAAACTTCATCGGCCGGTTGGCATTTGCATTCGACTTGGTCAAATTACTACGTCCTATTATCCGTGCTTACTACGTTTTTTCTATGTATTAGCTATAACGTTCAGGTTTATAGAATTAAGCATTATCTAACCCAACAATCAGACGTATCGACTGCATATTAATTGATATTTTGGCCGGATACGAAACGAGTCTATTAGAATCGCGTTTCGTCTGTTTAATCATTTGCATCTCGCTTGCAAACGATCCCGGATCTCTTTTTGCACACATCGTGTCGTGTTGCGAATATTTCTGTTATCCAGTCATGTCAAACACAGCTGTGGGCCGGCACGGCACGATAATTACACAGAGGCAACTGGAATGCGGTTCTGATATATACGATTTGTTTAATCGATCCGCCGATAAAATCCGAGAACGTTTGTGATTTGCAAACGCTCGGCGGATCTTGCATCCTAGTTGTACGGCCCACCGTATTTAATCCACCTCGTGTCAAGTAGGTACGAGAAGATGTAAGAATTTGATTCGAGAATGTTCCATGCCTACGGGGAAGATGCCGATAGTTCTATATAATGTTGTTGCGTTTGGTTCATATCGATATATATTTTAGACGTGTGTTAGTGATTCGATTTAAGGAAGGACCTACTGCTGTATATAATACGAGTATATGCGCTTAGTTATTGTACGATGTGATAGTTTTTTTCGAGTGTGTTCATGTATATTTGTACTAACGTTCATATTTACATAGGTTGATGCTAGCGTACGTTAATAAGTTGTAAAAACATCACACAATACGCTAATAGTATTGAAATCACGTTGTTGAGAAGAAAAAAACACCTGCTGTGATTATCAATAGAAATTACAAAAAATACTGATCGTGCCGTAATGTTTAAACTCAAAGCTCAATTACAAGCGTCGGAGAGGTCGAATGATGTCATCTAAACGGTGCGATCTTCAAGTCTAGGGTGACTCGAGTCTATGTCGAGTATGCTTCGACCAATGTCAACTGTCTCGTTGAGTAAGTATGGCCATGTTGAGAGGATCGACATTCTTCTCGCAACGGCGCCATCCGTGTGCATTGACTCAGTTTTTTTATGGAAACACACCATACTTTCCATGTTGAGGTCACGATAACTGTTAAAGGGCGCGGTTGCGTGCGACTTTGTAACGCCAGAATAGATGCTTTATCGAAAGGTCATTGCAATGAAACCTTCGGTTCATAACAATAGCAAAGTCACCGTGAAACATTAGAATCGAAATTATTGACGACAACTTATTTTTTCATGTGGATTGTTAAAAAAAAAACTAACATGCAGGATTATCTAGACAACTAAGCGGAGGCTGAGGATTTTCACAGCCTACATACAGTCCTGATAAAACTTCATATATATTCTATCCAGTCATCGTATAATGTCTTGTCATTTATTAATATTACGCTAGCAAAAAAAACTCTAAATAAGCATACCAATATACTTTACCGTTGTTTGAAATTATGTTTCTGTTTCAAGTCGTGTTACTAATTTCTGCTATTTAACACTAGTCTCTCTTTCTGCATTAGGAAATCTATACCTACACGGAGGTGCTAAAATGGTAATGCTCATTGTATTTATCTTATTACTCAATTGATTGTGCATTCAATAATGGTCTTACAAATATTGTGTACACAGAAAATGGGTGCGGCGGAGTTTTTGGTACGGTGTGAAAATATTTATACTATTCGTCATGCGAGAGCAATCTGCTTGTCTGTTTGTGGACTAGTTAGGAGGCCGTTGATACCGTAGCTGTCATCGCGCATAACATCTGTATGGTGACAGTGGGAGATAATAATTTTTCCAGTCACGTTTCCGCCTTATGGTTAAATTTACGCAACATTTTCTATACAAATTACTTTTACGATCATTTTACTCAATGATGACTGTTGAATCGGGTATGTTACTTAGTTTGATGTTTATCATTAATGTTAGGAAATACGTTGTTTTAAAACTTATACCTATTTACACATTTCTCATACAGTTTTGTAACTTTAGGTACACATATATACTCTATCAGATGTTTGCTTAGCGTTTTTGTCTCAAGATGATAATTTGAAAGTTTCACATGAGTGAACTAAACAGTAATCTTACTTCGAACATGTACCAGCTCTTCATAAAAACTGACATGTACCTACTACATTCCGTTTATTGCTTTTATCGCAATATTTATTGATCTAGCCGAGGTACTTGTAACTTGAAGAAGTTAAGTTTTGGCGACAGCTTAAACCTTTCAGCCCTTTTGAACGTTGCAAATGTTCACTCCAAGCCACAACGAAGTATGAGAGAACCGTGCACGAAATTGATATAGTAGTGATTATGCTTTCTCTTAAGTTTTCCACTGGTTCTATCACCGGAGCGCCGGTTATTATATTTTTTAATCGTCCGGCCGTGGAACGGATCTCGGAGCGGCTGCTGGATCGTGTCTAGACTGATACGTCCGTTCCTTCACTTACTAAGTTTCTCATTGCACCAATTATGTACCTACATTGACTATAAGCTCTGGTTAATTCGATCTATTAAAAGATATCAAACATCGTCATCTGAGCATTATGATTTCCGCTCCTCACTATCATTACTAACTACCTAAATGACGAAGTTTTAATCTGTAACGTTGTGTTCGTCGACCAAATAACCGTATTGTCATATATGATCTAATTTAGGTAAAGGTATTATTATTACACAATTCGAGGACAACGTGATACAAACATGAAAGATCGTTTTATTATTTATTTGAGCTACGGCCCGTGAAACATGTTTGTGCGGCCCGCCGAGCATTTCTAACATTGATTTTATTTTATTGACTTTTTAGACGTTGTTTATGTGCGGCCCGCCAATTTGATTTGGTCCGCTCATTAAAAAGGTTGCTCACCCCTGACTTAGAGCAATTAGGTAGGCAGGTGGGTAAGGTAGGTGACCTCTCTACGAGTCAAATAAATATCTCGTAGCTCTCCTTCGGGCATTCCCGTCCCGATTAGACGATGCCGGAGTGGAGGCCGCAACCGCAACCGAATGCAGTGAGTCGGTCGTTTTTTTTATTTTGTTTCTCGGAATCGTGTTTGGGTTTGGGTGGTGTCGCCGCGCCCCGTCCGTACCACATTCCGCGACACCGCGGCGCTCGACCGTCCGCACCGCAGACGGTCATTTCAACGGCTTTACTCGCTCGCTTTCGGGGATGCTTTTCGGTTCTGGATTCGACGTTTTTATTTATTTATACTTTATCGGCCACATATACACAATGTTTAAGGGATAAATGGCGAGCTTACTGCATAATGCATTCTCCACCAGCTAACCATTGAGCAAAACAGAGACATGTCAAGGCGGTATCTACCACTTGGTGGTAGCAAAATGAGACGTAAATAAGGACAAATAACATTCTTTCTTGCTAGGGAAATTTGACACCATAGAATATAATGTTATGTTCATCTCGATACTAACAGCAATTCCTTAATTGATACGACATTTAGTACTAATCCTATTTTGTATTAAACAATCGCATTTACCTTTTAAGAATCCCGCAAAATTTTCTCCTACGCAAATTTCACCGATATGGCGATGTCCGCTCGGTTTCAGAATGAACAGGCCAACAAACAAACAAACAAAGACACAGACAACGCGCGGAATGATGCAAAAATCTCGAATGAAGGTGAAAAACATAACGTATTAATAGCATTGTGGAAGCGAGCAAGCTGTCCGTATAAGGAGGTGTACGGCGTGGCGTGCGGCGTCGCAGCGGGCGCCGGCCGACTGTGTTCCGTTGTTGAATTATGTAATCAAATATTCACAACGCCTTTTGGGTGCATTACGACTTTATCGGTCAGTTTTATCACGCCCGAACACGTGGTGCAGCTCTAATCGATAGTATCGTCTTTGTACATATCTGGACGTAGGTGCCAGGGGAGACCGAGACTGTCCTATCTCGACCAAATAGGTCAGACATTGGCTGATGGGGGAGTCAA
>DWGJ01004317.1:0-11836 GCA_018246895.1 Aspitha aspitha aspitha | reverse complement strand
TTCATACTCCTCCGTGCGCGCAATTTTCGTAAAAAGGGGTCCAAAGTTTTCGCTTCACGTATTAATATATAGATTTAGTAATACTTCCTGCTTCGTCCACTTGGCTAAGAACTTATTTTGATCTCGCGTCATCCTGTCATTGCGCCAGTAACGCCATCCACACCGTTTATTTGATTAAAACGTTTTTTTTTCGGTGGAAATAAGATGTTATTCCGTGACAAAAGTATATTTTTTGGGGGGCCTCTAACAATAGAGTATGCTTCAATGAGAACACGTTCCCAGAAATGAGACGTGTAGGGTCTTAGGCAATAGACAAATCTACTCTCGGACCGGAAATAGTCAGTGCTACATAAAAATATGTGTGAGGCAATTTCCGGCTTTCAAGAAGACCTCATTTTACAGGAACCACGTCTTAATACTTCATACAGTCAAAATGGAAGCACACATATTCGCACAGTGAGCTTACTGACATGACCTGGTTAGTAATTTGGGATGTAAGAAATTATAATGCTACATTCCTTACTATGTAGCTTTATTAAGTAGACTAAAATTTTCATAAATTTGACTCTCGACGTATAAAACAAGCGGGCCTTATAATTTACCAAAATTTTCCTTAAACATGTAAATTGTACTGGAAGTTGGGTAACGTAGTTGACTGTGACTTAATCTCATTATAAATTAAACTTAGGTATAACCTAAACCTTACACGATTTAAAGGGATAACTATAATTAGTTGATAATCACATGCATTGGTTGCATCGAACAAATATTTGGTCGTTTGTTCAATTGTTCGAACAATTTAAATATTTACGCTTGGCGCGATTTGTACGTTCCAATTTTTGAGGTTATGATAATACTCGTAACTTGACTGCTAGTTAATCTTGACCTAGTTAGTCTTTTTAAGATGTCCGTTTGTTTGGACCTTAGAAGATAGAGATTCGTAGTCTCAACATCGACGTTAAATAAACATGTCATCTACCGAACTGATTTTTGTTTAGTTTTTACTAAATTATAGTGCAACTGTTGAGGAAGGTTTTAGTATATTGTACGTTACGGTTTTATGTCAATTGACTGAAATATATATATTACTGTTGCAGAGGTCGCGCGGTTTATCTTAGTATTCCCGCGGATAGGTATTTACGCGGGAAAAACTTTGTGACACATTGATATAAATATATTTATATGTGATAATCGCAGAGAATGAACGATTTTACTTGAGCTCTTAAACACCTAGACAGATTATAAATATTTGAAAAATTGATACAATCATGCATTAGTTCATTCGTTCGTCTAAGTGAATGATGGGCTTAAATTAATAAAACACTAATTTCCTTTTGTTTTAGAAAGGCAAAGGAACGTCAATTAACATTCAATGAACGGAAAAACCCGAAGTCAAAACATCGTTAGCTTATCTACATATTTCTCAGAGCTTCTAGTTCCTGTTTCACATCTATAATTATCACAAAGCAAGTGTATTGGCTAGCGTATTTCCGTTTAGTGTGGGTGGTTAAGTAGATACCGACACGTGTCACGTATGACCAACAATCATGACTAATAACCTTCAAGGTATTAGCACCCTTTACAAGTGTAAATGGGCTAGTTTGCTGATTAGGCATTGTAGGTATAGCGTCAATAGCGTGTGACCTATAACCTAATAATCTTTATTGTTATCGAAACTAAAAATTTTATTGTGAGTCTTTAAAAATCCTAGCATTCAGTAATTAATTAATTAATAATTATTTATATAATTCTCTATCTGATTTTTCAATTATTACGAAGTCCAATCACCATTTTAATAGGTTGTTGTTTTTGTATGAATGATTCTAGAATGTACTTCAAGTATACATATAAACAAGTTTAAAAGATGCGTAAGATAAAATGATAAAATGTTTTTATACTATTAACTACTATTAACTACTAGTGGACCTGACCATTATGTCAAATCATATATGACAAATATGGTGCGTTCAGAAATTGATTTTATGTAAAAAATTATTGACATTTGTTATTTATTTATTTTATAAAAACTATCCTATCTTTTAAGTTGGATCAAATAATAGATATGTACAAAATTTCATTGAAATCGATCCACTGGTTTCGGAGATTTTCGCATACGAACATCGTGACGCGGGATTTTTATATATATAAGAGATATTATACACTTTCGCACATTATATGTTATATAGGTATTCGACATACCTACATATATTTAAATAGGCTATAGGTATGCATAGTTGTTTACTTTCTGTATTCCGCGTGATTTATTGAACAGATAGAATCAATGAAAATTCTTCTGTGAACTACTGCTGCGGTTCTAACTCTATGTGTAGCTGTTGACTCTAATTACCTATGGTTATGTTGCGTGCCAAAATATCCTATTCACAAAAAATAAACAAATTCGAATGTTCAACTATTTCAATAGAAGACACAAAGTAGAGAGAACAAATTGGAAATCCCGAAATTAAACGAGAACACAATGAATTGGAGCCACGCGACAAAAACAAACAGTAAACATCGGAACAAGTTCAGAACTAATACAGACCGGCATGTGGGTGCACTCGGCGTGAACCACTGCTTTGGGAATTGTAACGCACCATGCAGGGGTGTCACACATCATAAATATTATATTTGAACATGTTCACGCTAGTCATAAATATTTACAAGTTAAACCCATTTTTAAAGTATTCGTGTTAAATAGGTGTTGATAAAGTTTTAAGCAATAACAATTAAAATATTAGATACAACAATGTCTTTCGAACGGCACATTATGTGTTTACTCACGTACCTACATCGAATACGCTAAATTTTTGTATATTTACAAATGATGCTAAAGTGAAAGAAAACAATACAAACGTCTTATATTAATCCTGCTTAACTTCATTTTATTTGTTGCTCCTAGGCTCTGTTTCGGTAAATAACAATAAATGTGATTCTAATCAAGAGAAGTCGCGGGTGATTATGCAATACAACTTCATGATTCTATTATGTTCAGACCTAGAAGTCATTCATGACCACGTTAGATTTATTTGCGTACACTATGTAATACATATACAATATAATTAACATCATTGTACATAATACGCAAAGAATAGCAGAGTTCAAACCAAAGCACGATTTATCCATAACACTCACACAGAAGAAATCACCATAATAGACGATACGTTCCTGTATGGAATTAAAATGGTGCAAACATGTTTTCCCGTTACCTGCTGCGGTTTAGCTAAATCAAGAAAAGTACTGGCGTCTTAATACGGACAGTACGAGCGTTAGGGGAGCCGTCAGTTTGAAGTAACGTATTGACTGGATTTTCGTGGTATTCTAAAGATACCAACTCTCCATTTTCATTAATATATTCTTTTTATGTACTTTGTTTCGAAATTTGTTGTGACCTGTGTAGTAAATGTTTGTATTCCGTATTATACATGTCACATAGACATATGTACATATCGTCACGCCAGGTCCCTAACGGGGTAGGCATTATTATAAGTATATTATGTAATTATTATTCCGTGTTATAATTAGGAATATGTGAAAAAATTAAAAAACAAAACTGCAAGACAATCGAATCAGTTTGAATATAACCGTGATACAATCATGAAATTAATGTTCTAAGCTACTAAGGGTTACGTACCATCCATTCATTGTTGTCATAAAAATGTGTACCGAATTCTTATCTCAATTTCTATAAGTTCTCCTCTGTATAAATATTTATCGTCTGACTGGTTGCTTTATTATATGCTGGAAAATTTAAAAGCTGTATATTGTTTATGATATATACGTACATCTATAACTAGGTTCTAATTGTAAAACGGATTCAATATCTAAATCGAAGAGTCTAGAACAGTGCTGAATAATGGAAGCGACCGTAAACGTACTCGTACATTTCAATGTCAACCCTGAGGATAGTGTTGTATTATAGGTAACAGTATTTTACGGAATAAAAGCCTTAAATATATGTCGTCATTATATAGTTCATTGAGAATAGGATACAAATTAAAAGTAAAGTCCATTCTAAATCTAGCAATGCAAAACGCTTTGCTTTGTTTATAATAAAAACTTAAAAGAATAAAAAGTACCTCTAAATTCTTACTTTACTCTTCTGTGTTTTTAGGCGGCTGTTTCGAAATAAGCGTAGAGATCGTTATCTATTAAGATAGACACACAAGCTACAACAGCCAGTTACAGCTCCACGGTGAGATAAAAGTTTGTTCACCAATTTTGGTCACTGTTAAATTTATATTAAATCAAACAACGCTTTAAACAGCAGAACCTAAGAATAACATAGCTAGATAAATTTTATCTTTCAAATTAAGTACGTGATTTCAATTATCAGTGATTATTTGAAAGTGAACTAGTATCCTAACAACAAATCTGCAAGCGAGTAATCAACAGTTTTCACACAAATTACTGCGCCACCTATCGACGTAAACGGACAACAGACCGTTTGGGCGATTAATTTTAATTGCAAAACTTAGCACCAGCCACCGCGGCGTATTCCTAACTCGTGCAGGATTTTCAACTCAAATTTAAACATTTTAACGCTAATTTGTTCGGTTTACGAAACTAGCCGTTTAACCAAATATCCAAATAGTTCTAGTGCTTTTAGAAACACAAATTCGTTCAGTTAAATTTTACGTTATCTGTTGATCGAATGAGTAATTTTGATTATAATGTTAGATTTTATAATGGTCAAAATAAATATTATGGTTGATTTGACTTGAAGTTTTTTAACAACATGTTAACTTTTAAACAACAATAATGCCATGACTCTATCGGGGTAGGCAGAAAGCACCGAGTGCCAAATATATCTCTGTTCTTACAAAACTAAACTTTTAAAATATAACAAAATAATTCCCTTTAATAATAATATTAATATCCACTTGTGGAATCCACGACATAAAAGTTATGAACACTCAAAAATATTATTATATATGCAATAAAAACTCAAAAAAGGCTTGGCCAAATATGAAAATTTATAATCAAAAGGATATAATTAGATTATTTAAATTTTTGAAGAAATCTGTAATTTTTCGGCAGTTTTCAATATACAAAATAAATACGGGCTAGAGTTTGTTGCCAGGGTAGGAGGGCAGAAAAATTTGTGACGTAGTCAAGACTAAACTATACAGTTAGCCGTTTCTACGAGAAAATTTATTGCACTGTAATATTACCAAATACCGACGGCCGTATCGGGCACGCACCGCCGCATCGTACTATCGAACAGTGATAAATTGGAATTGTTTCACCTCCATTACCTCTGGCTTTAATTTAGAACCAATATCTAACGCCTCGCGTTGCTCGCAACACGTATATCTTGTAGCGATCCAGATCTTGTTACGTAATGTTTCTTACTAATAAAATATTTCAATTTCTTACTTATGATTTTCATATTCAAGAGAAAATTTCAAACGTTAATTGAACCAAATAGGTTTTAGTAACACGTTGATGCTGGCAATTATTCTATTCAATCATAAGTTGTGTCTTAATTAGTAACATAATCTTAATTAGTAAAATAGTTGGATGAATCTAAAGACACATTCAGCTTTAGCAGCATAAATAACGACATATTTTATATGGATGATGTATGAAATCTGTCATAATTTTATAACTTAAAAATATCATTTTAAATTATATTGTAACTACTTATCACTACAAATAATAAAAATACACTGAGATAATATTATTTTTTGTAACTGGTGCGTCATTTAAAAAAATATATTATAATTGTTTTTACTTCAGCCAATCATCCATAAATATTATACCAACACACTTTTCTGAAGCGTTATAAGATACCTACTAATTAGAGTGATTATTTTCTGAAACTATATAATAAATATGATATCTACTAATTAAAGTGATTATTTCCGGTGAAGACGGTGTAACTCATGTGAAACTGTGAAACTGTGATTCGGGAAGTACAGATTAATATTAAAGCAAGTAGATAAATATGAATTCGTTTATTTTTTTATATACAAGCTGTATTATTCTCCCGCTGATTTCTGGCTAGTATGTCAGCCGCAACACGGAAGTGCTCTTCAAAATCGGTCAGAGTTGACCAATTCAATGCGCGCTAGAGCGTGGTCTTGTTTTACTTGACTGATCGATTGATTTGCGGTAAGTTACCGCACCAAGATTGTAGCAGCTTCAATTTACAGAATAATAGGTTGAAATGCAAGCATTGCTGTTTAACGCAAGACAATTAAGAATGTGATCAAATTCTAAATTTACATTGCAATCAAAGTAAGCACACACGAAACTAGATTTGTTGATAAATGAGAAAACACACTCACACGCGGCTAACAATAAAACATCGTAATAAATATGTAAGTTCGAATACAGGCACAGTCAACATAATTTAAGTTTTTGTAACATGAGTTAGGATAACTTTGTACGTTACATTACATCAGTACATTACAGTACATGTTCATAATTTAAATGTTTTTGTCAATACTCTAACGTTTTCTGTAACGAAAAGTACCAGCGCTTTCCTGCATGTTGTGGATGTTTCTAACTAGAATGGAATACACAGGAAGGTTTAAAACAAGCAATAAGGGCTAAAATTATTCAATATTTATATTGTACTGCGTGCCTACATCGCATGCTGACTTGAAATGTTATTCCAATGGGCGTGTGGGATGACTAAAATATTGAGCGGCTCAAACAAGTCAAAACGCATCGCTTGCCGCGTCTACCAAAAACCTAACGATCATTAACTATAAAGGCAAAAAGAAAAGTAGCACGTTCGTTATTTCGTCGCCCCCTGTCACCACCGCACTGACCTGTAACTGTGAACGAGGACAAAAATTTTGTTCATTGACTTTCTTATTCTTTTTAAATCATGAGTCAAACTTGAGACTCTAATAGACCACAAATAACTGATCTTTTTCCATGAACTTTAGTGCCCAATGTGTACTGGCTACGTACAAGAGCACGTGTTGGTGTGTCTTTTAATTTTTCACGAGTTACAGAGTACAAAAACGGCAAAAGAAAACAAGGATCACATTGTTCGAACAGCGCTTAAGCCGCTTTGCATTCCCACCCTCGCCAATATGTATAAAGTATAAACATTACCACGACTCCTTTTTATGGGCTCTTAAAAATGCATTATTAATATTACAAAAGCCGAAATCGTCTTGTTTAATCTAAATTACCGTTTTTATTTTCACATTAATGCCGGGATTGCGGGCTGATTTATAATGTTATTAATCAAGCTGAAATATCAGGCTCGCCCAATTATCTCTTGTTGAATTTAACTGCTTTTATTTTTGCTGATCGTTGGTGCGGGATACTACTTGCCTACATATTTTTTCCGGCTTCAAGTTATTTAAAACAAACTAATAGCATTAGTGCGGATATCTTAGAGGTTGGAAAGAAACATTGTACGTTGCAAAATAGAAAAATTAAACGAAATTGCATTAATGTAGCCGGACGAATTTTTTTCGTTTGGAGACTAATAATGTAATTTTTTTGTGGTATAAACCAAACCTAGTGGCATAAAATATTGTCTACCAGTCCGGTGATCTGGGCTCACATACGGACTCGGTGCCGCAAGACTTCGCAAAAGTTCGTACGATTTTATCCTAAAAAATTTAAATATCACTCGCTGTGTCGATGAAGAAACTCTTATAATATTTTCGGAAGTTTCTGAAATTTACCAATACAAACTGTTTTTTTTTACAATTCTCCCCGACAAACAGGCAGTCGGACGTCGTTTATGAACACTTGCAACTTTCAAGGATTCGTCAGTGCGTTTCCGCGTTGGAGGAGAACTCCTTTTGCTCCTTTCTTGAAGCTTTGCCAGCATGGTGCTCAACGGCTTAATACGCCCTGAGAGACCCGTGTGTGGCAGAAAAATAATAAACGGGTCGAAAAAAATTCTTCCTATCCTAAGATCAAATGGCAAGTGTTTAATGGTAGTTATTTTTTTACAAACCTACTAAAGTAATTAAGGGAAACATATTATTATAGCCTTCTTTCTATAATTGTTCTTTTGACAACTTAGTATTTTTTTTATAAACTAATTCATTTTCAATCTTTCTCGAAAATTATCTCGCTGCGCAGGAATAACTGGTGAATTTGAAGTCTGAAAGTATTATGGATAAAACTGCGAAGAAATTAATAAAAGCTTGCCGTGTGGAGGTTCCAATCCAATGGTTTATCATTGGAAACGAATAAACGAAAATGTACTATTGAATCGTTTCAATTGGACATTCCGAATTGGAAAACGGATTGAGAAATATGTATAACGGCGCTCAATTGTACTTCGCTGTTCTAACTCATATTATATCTGACGGCACAATAAATACAGTTAAATCAAGTTTCCAAAACATTTTTTGAATGAAATGAATATCTTACACCAATCTCTATTAGGGCTATAGTTAAGAACTGTTAGTGTAAGTCAGTAAGTAATTGGTGGTAATAAGAAATATTAGTTTGTATTTCAATCTAACAGCCGAGTACTATTGTAGTATATACAGACTGTTTGCCACGCACAGATAATTTCTGTAACTTTGAATTTTATAACATAAATACGTATTACTGAATTTCCAATACTATTGTACTTCGAACTTTTATCCCAATTTAATATTGGTAACCTCCTGGTTTTTGCTATATAATCTCTAATAACAAAAATGCGTACTTATCCACTAATTGTATCAATAAGTTTTCTGAGAACATCGGGTCGGTAGATAGTTCAACTGATAACAAATAGTTAGAGCATTATTATTAAATTAATTACACGAATACTTCGAAACTTAAATTAATTAAGTTATAAATAGGAGCAGAAGGTGAAACTGAAGTTACGATACATGGTGTTGCTTAATAGCTAACCACAAGATTTACTGTACTATCAGAGTTGTTAGTGTTATGTATATGCAGATATAAAAATTAAATAATACAAGTAAAATGCAAATTATTGGGATAACATTTTTAATACTGATTTGTTTGATAAATACCTACACATGCACACACTGTGTATACATATTTATATGTATATTCTTCTGTAATACATAGATTGTATTTGTACTCATATGGTGAATAAAAGTTATTTTTAAAACAGTACATTTTGATTGATATATATGTATGTATATTGCACAACCGCGTGTTTTTACTTCTAGAAAATACCGCTGATATTTATGGTTTGTTTCATCAGGTTAATGTTAGTGTTTCACGATAAAAGAGATTGTTTAAATTTTCTACATTTATTAAATTGTTATTACCAAATTTATTTACCTGTTATTGTTTAAATGCATACCATGTTTTATTTTGTTACTTGTTTTGTGAAATATTCATAAGGTCGATGAATCTCACCGCACACCCAAACCCATCCGACAGCGTATGGAGTTTTATTGAGCTTACCCATTCCGCTGCCAGAGCAAAACGCCCGTGTATGGTTTTATTTCATAGCCAACGGCTATTTCAGATTGACATTCAGTGAACTTACACGTATTTTGTTGCTGGCATATACGATGTGGTGGAAATAAATGGAATGATTGAAGGCACCTATATTTTTCCTTCAATTTTCTTAATATGTTTCTAAGTGTGTGTACTGCTTATTTTACTTTTTACTGTTTATTTTACTTATTTTAATTTACTTTTAATACACACGTTAAACGCGAGCAAAATTATTTTTCTCGCCCGATCAACATACGGCTATCGACATTAAATTATAATAAGGACCCGAAGCAAAGTAACGATATAGAGACAAAGGCACTGTTCCTTTAAACATGATAGATTTAATTATTTGTTTGTAAATTGTAAAATATTTAACGGTTATTGATTCTTTCGTAGTAAGTTTAAAAAGACTGCATATAAAAGTCTATGTACATAACATAATATGTATGTACATAATGTACGAGTGTAGCTCTATAAAATATTGTATATTCCTTAGAAGCGGTGTTTAACGATCATTTTGAAAATGAATTAAGTCAATTAATGTAGAAACTGCTACATAAAAAGGTAAGTAACGTTTGCAGTAACTCTTTTACGTCCATTTAACAATAATAATGACATAAACATCCAATTACTTCGAGCGTAATAACCTCCCGTCTGTAAGACTGAGATAACAATTCGGGGTTGGAAAGCCCAAGAGACTAACTGGCTAATCGTCGGAGATACTTATAATTGTCAAACAATTGATAGTAAAATATTTAATAACGTTACTTACCCATTAATATTGAGCGATGAGCGTAAATTGAGTGATGCAAGCCAGTGGATTTTTTTACTATGCGTAGGTATAGGTAATATGAGTAGCCAATAACAACGTAATGTTATTAAATAGTTCGGACACTGTACCTACTATCTCGATAATTGACAGTGATAAAAAAGCTTTATTTACTTAAACTGAGATATTTTACATAATATATATTTAAAAAGGTAAAACACTTTTCTCTCTCATCCCATCAACCCGCTCATCATTCAGCAGTCGATGGCAGGCCTCCTCTGAATATGAAAACTGTAAAGTCTGCCACGCTGTTGAAAGACAAAGCTCAATCACACACTAATATCCCATTTATTACGATCACTGCTTACAATGAGATAAATAATTTAAAACAATAGGGAAATTATTGCCTTATTTTTGTAAATTTGCGCTTATACTAACTTTATCCTAACTAAAATACGCTTATTATATTTCTAATGCCCTATCATCCGTTGACAGATTTATAATTGCGAACTATCACGAGCTGTTGTATATAAAATAAATTGTATTTGGAGACATTAAACAATGTAACAGTGTAAATAAAAATTATTGATATAAATGCAAGTGTCTTTTTTATGACTTATATACTAAAAAAGTAAAAAACATACATTAGCGATGTTTCAAACTTTTCCAAGTCTAACCTTGTTAATTGCTTTAACATCCAAGTAAACTCTGAAGTTCACGGTGGCGGAAATAAACCTTCCCGTCTGTAGTAGTAAGATAATAACTCCTGTTCCTGAAATACCGAAATGATGAACTGCCTTAGTAGCTTAATTGGCATTTGAGCATATTGATGTTGACAAACGTTCTAAGATTATTAACATTTTAGACTTACATTTAAGAGAATCAATAAATACGGATCTGTTTATTTTAAGTTAATTCGGCACCCAGGTACTTCCTTCATATGTACGAGTATGCCTTCTCGACACATTCCCTACCCATTAATAAACTATTTCGCTTCTATTGTTACGTTATTGGCTTATTAAGCAACAATACATGGGAATACGCATAGTTCAACATACAATATCTTCGACAACCCGCAATAGTTCCAAGGAAATTGAACGCGCTTGACATTGTTAAATTGAATTTCTCCACGATTATTTTCTGTTTATACAATAACTTCATATGGCTTATATACGGATGAGAAACAATTTTATTTTTCGGATGTCCTTTATCTTCTTCCACTGCTGGGCATGAATCTTTTTTGCAATTCCTGAAACTTTATACAGGTTAGTGGCCAACTCATCCGTCGGGTGTTTTAAACTGCGTTTACGGCATCCGAATAGGATTAACAATTATTATTGTCACATAACGATAACAATAAGCACTGATTGTTTGACATGCTCTTCGAAACACGGTAACGCTAGTTAAAATTTTCCACCTGTGGTCATCCATCCAAGCGTTAGAGCTATGAGCAGTACACGTTTAGAGATATAATAAACATTTATATAATATCCCTACTATCCCTACTAATATTATAAATGCGATTGTAACTGTCTGTCTGTCTGTCTGTCTGGTCGACTTTCACGCCTATCCGCTTAACCGATTATAATGAAATTTGGTACAGCTATAGACTGGACCTTGAGAACGGACATAGGCTACTATTTATCGCGAAAAAGAGGGAAGGAGGAGTGATTA
>DWGJ01004316.1:0-11841 GCA_018246895.1 Aspitha aspitha aspitha | reverse complement strand
TTTATTACGACCAGACACAGAACAAACAAATGTGTTCATCACACAAATGTTTGTCCTGGGTGGGAATCGAACCCACGCCTCCGGTTTTGCAGTCAGGGTCTCTAACCACTCGACCACGAGGCCATTCATTATTTAATTAAATCGATATTGGCTCTAGCAAGAGCATTAGTCTGTTGTTCGTAGACAAAGCAATTAGTAACTTTTTTTGTTTTTATAACATAAAGAAGTACAAAAATCAGAGAGATATAGATAAAATAGATAAAACTTAATGCTAAACTTAGTGTGTAAAGGTAATTGGTACAAAATAAACTGACATAGATAAAAATAAGTGGTACCTATTCACATTGTGTGGATAAATTACGTGATATAACGTGTTACAAAGTTCACAGGTCACGTTTTTAGAGTAACAATAAGGAGTATTATAGATTTGTAGCTCTCGGATCCTATAATATACATTTTTATACAAAATTCCATTCTCGTTTATATATTTTTAGGAAAAAAATTAATGGGTGGATGCGGAAAATAATTTCATCGCGAAACAAGTGAAAACTAAAAAAAAAATCGTTGCCATATTTGGTACGGACAAAGCTGTCAGTTTCAATATGCCTTCAATATTGCTGATGATACATCAGCATTGGCTATTTTCGTTTCGCTTCTAGCCACTGATCTCGCATAGAAAACATTTTGGAGAACTCCCAGACCCATAAATTTTCTAAAGGACATTTACCTATGCTGATAAAGCCACTAGTCTAACACTGATTAATATGGTTTAAAATGTCAATAAAAAATTAAGAAGATAAGTTAAAAACACTGAAATTGTATTGTACACCCGTATCAGCAAATTAGTACGTTAGCTGTAATTTCTATTACGGTCACGGCTTGCATTGTATGTTATTGTAATTTAACGATCTAGGGCCGCCTCCCACTTACCAACAGTGAACCGTTATTATTAAGGACTTAAAATGACGACTAGTTCAATTTAGTCCGTAGATAAGCAAGGCATTAAACGAAACTACATTTCCAGATAGGACTCCATTTCTATTTCATTTCAATGTAACTTTTAATAAATATTCATGAGTAGGTATAAAAAAATATCTTGAACATTTACCCACTCATCTTTGTTACATGTAAACATTAAGTTTATTTAAATTTAAAGCTTTGTCATTATTACTACTGACATAGGTATGTAGTACTCGGACATAGTAACGCGCTGGCACCTTCGTAATGTTCTTGACACTTAGCGATTTGGCATTCTGCCAGCGCAACTGACAGTTGACATCGGTCTCGCTGGAGGCTAACAAACAAACAAACGTAATCTAAACAATGTAAGGGCATCTAGTAGATTACCGCACGTTCAGTGTCAGTGTGCGATTTGGCGAAAAACGTTTTGTCCGGTGAAAGTAAATGTTACTCTAAACGTTTGAAATTAATGTACAATACTTACATTTAGAGACATTAAAGAATGCGGGCAATTGCAACGTCTACGTAAATAGTTTGTTTGTTTATATGTAGCAATCATAACTCGAGGTAATGTTTTACCTGTTAGATATGGCTCATGGTTAGTCATGGCTCATGATGATCGAGGCGAATGTATCGATCTGGTCCGAGGTCCTTACTCGACAATTATCGTTGATCATCGCTATTGTTAGTCATCACCAGAATAAAACAATGTGAAAGTTCTTTATTCGTAATACATTTCACTAAAAGATTTGCGCTCTCGCCGTAAAGAATATTAATTTTTATTCTATTGCCCTTTGATGTCAAAACCAAAATTTGGTTTCATTTTCAATTCTAAAAACATTACTTAATATCCTTTTATAAATAAATAAAGCTAATCTCGGATTAAGTTGTTCGAAATTAGTTGTCGTATTACATAGTCGCATAGTGTTCTTGACACTTGGCAAGCTGGCAGTGTGCCAGTTCAGTTGACAGTTGACGTCAGTTACCGTTAAATACTAATCGATGTGACGAATTTACTTTATAACTCGTCGACAGATAGTATTTTTATATCTCTCGTATTAGTAATAGAATTCGATTCATAAGCATATGTAGGTATATTATGCTAGATCGGGGGAGCCAGCCTAAAATGTGTCCATCGAAAAGAAAGAAAAGAAAAAAATGACATACCTACCCGTTTAAATTCGTCTTTGATGGAAAAAGAATAAGCGAAAGATGTTGTCAGGACCGTAGCAAGTAGATACCCTTAATCTCTACCTGTATCTTCTCTAAATGCCGTTACTCAGCATAGTATGACTACAATATCCAAGCTTACCGTACATTATTGTTACAACACAAAGATCTTGCGTTATTAAAATTCGGTAGCCGATCCGTATCGGTAGGTACGTACATTTTATAGAACGTAATATGAAAATATTTTACAGTGTCCACAAAGATTTTACAAAGACTCTCTCAGTACGAACGCTATTCAGATTTAGAACTAAATTTAGTCTTTTATGATGATGTTACAAAATTAAAACCTAAGTCTCGAGCGCTCATAAAATAGATCAAGATTAAAATTTATAGAAAAAGGTTTCTTAAAAATAATCTTAATCTTGTCGACGGGACGCCTTGAAAAATATTTGAGAGTGAATGTTTTTATCTTGATTAAACAGAAAGGAATTATTTTACTTAAGAAACTTTCTATGGAGGTAAGTGGATGTCCATTAAATTTACCAGTTGTGGTAAAGTATAATTGTAAGATTTCTATTTTCTGTACATTATAAACTGCCTTGACAGTCTTTGGAATCAAGGTAGTTATTTAATTGCGATCGTTAATCCCGTTAGCGTTATCGACATAATAGTGATGTATAACAGCTGATGTCTGTACTTTGTAGAATGTTGTTCAAGTAACGTACGTGAAGCCCCATTCCCGGAAGAGCAATCAGCATATATTTCTGTCGTATTGCAGCATTGTTTGAGTTTGTAAATTCAGATTCGACGGTTATGCTGGGCGGAATGCAGTGACACGAGTTTTCGCAACTCAGTTCTCAGTTCTCATTGAAAACCCGGGCGGTTAGGCACAATTTTAAACAAAAATTTTATTGCAGTTTGTTATCAACCTTGACATACTCGTAATATTCACGCAAGCGTCTCTATTTTACAGTGATTACAACCATTCACGTATAAGTACCTACATTTATTTAGAACGCTGTAGAAGATCCATAGTGATACGTAGGTTTGTTTAATCAATATGGTAACGACCTTAGCTGCAGGGTATATCAAAGGTCTGTCTGTATCTCCGTTGCGTTCGCCTGTTTCCCAAAACTATTTACGCGTAATACACAGTCAACCCCTAGAGACTACATATGTAAATGAGATTTCAATGCGGCAGGTAGATAACGAATTTGTCTGCATTGTACGACAAAGATCTTTCGAGATTTCCATTGTTTGAGCTTGATTTGTTCAGTAGTGCCGAATATTTATTAAAAATGCAGGTATTTATTATATGTATACAATATCACTAGAAAGAGAAAAAAGTGTAAAACAAATTTTGTACATATACGTATGTAGTAATTTTTTGTATTTGTATGATCTTATGTTTTTCTTAGAACCTTAAAATCCATTCTGATTTCTATGTAACACGTAACACGTAAACTGAAAGGTTCATTTAAATTGATAGTTAACTTTAATTCTAGTGTTGCATGGAATTCCAAAGTAACAGCTCATTAGAAAAGATTTTCTCAGGCCTCAGAATTGTTAATTATGTATTTACATTATATCAGTTAGGTACTGTATTATGTGTCCTATATTGTTATCGGTAATGACCTATACGCAGTAACTTAGAAGATCCGCTGTAATTAAAATTACTGATAATTGTTAAATACGATATTGTTCACCGACATGTTTGTTCAGTTTCGACGACATATTCGTATCAGGTGATTACACACAATTGGAACTAATGGTCAAATATAATTTTAACGTTTTATGTTATTTAGGCAAGCGGGCTTTAATATGGTTTTGATTGAATTCAGGAGCTTTAGGTAATGTATGCAAAAGCGTATTGTAATGCAATTGTCAATTTATTAAAAAAGGGTATATCAATTAATACAATATTCAGTATGCCATACAATGGTTAGTGGCCGACTCGAGTATAATGAAAAAAATTATCTAGATATTTAATTATTTTTTAGAAACGTTATAAAATTTCATTATACCTTTTTAATTTTAAATAATTTCTTGTAAAATGGTACTTTTAAAGTTTAAAACAATGTAAGTAAGGGTTTATAATCCGAAAGATAATAAAAATGTAAAGTAGTATAACTTTAAATTTCAATAGAACACTAAAATTGTCCCTACTGGCGGGAACTAATCTGGTTATGTTCTGTCACATTCCTCTTTAATATTTCACCTCTGAGCCGACTTTATTGAAATCGTAAATTATAAATGGGCCGTAAAGTATCCTCGGTTCTTATCCTTTCCGTGCATATCATAACAAATGCGTATAAACTCCATTAAAAACCAATAATAGTTCAACCCATTCCAAAATATATCGGTATGTTTGTATGTCAGCAATAGGAGAACATGGATGGTTGCATTTTAATATATTTTATAAGAAAATATTTGTTAAGTGTATTTTTTTAGGTACCTACTTTGCTAATTTTAAAAAGCCAACAACATGGCTTCAGTTTAATCCAACCGATGTTTGTTACTTACTTGATTTTAACAACACTTCTATTTAAAAAATGCGGCTCTGTCATACCAAACTTTTAGTCTAAGGAAAATAATAGTAGATACTACAAGGGTGTTCGTTTACAAAAAACATTTAGTAAGCGAAATTTTTATAAAAGGATCGGGTGCTACTGCTACTACTGATGAAGTGTGAAATATCATAGCAATTTGACAACGAAACCCGTTTCAGGAAAACGCTCAACAATGCGGAACAATTTAAATGCTGCCAATAAAAAAGGTCGAAGGGATCACCGGATCTTTTTAATGTCTCAAGGTAGCTTGACGGGTATTGGGTTCCTGTCGAGAATCGAAACCCTCAATGTGCTTCTTATGATAAAACCCTGTCGAGGTGAATCTATACTCTAATTATATCAATTTTAACCGGCATGTACCATATCAAGTTTCGAATAAACGGAAGTACTCTACTCTAACTAAAGGATATGAACGCGCCAATTTCATGAAATTAAATCCGGGTTGTAAATGTAATTTTAAGACAGTGCAAACGTTGGCTTCGCACTGTAGAAAGCTGTAGATATAACGAACATTTAATAAACCGTAAACTTTTTACTATAAATAAAACAAAAAATGGACTGATTTAACATACCTCCTCCTTCCCTCACCCTCACTTCAATAGAAACACGGGGTGTAGAAACCTTTCACATAAAAAATCAGTGCAATTTGGTAACACAACCCGTTTCAGCGAAACGTTCAACAATGCGGAACAAGTGAAATGTTGCCAATAAAAAAGGTGGATTGGATCGCCTCGGGCTCTGTTTTCAATATCTCACGGCAGGTGGACGGGTATTGGGCGATTTTTGCTTAATCACTCTTAACGTACACCACTCGCCCGCGCCCCAGCGATGTTACGTCTTTTTAATTACTTGTCATGTACAACTTTTGACAAATATGCTGCGCTGCAACACCGCTTATGGACACCCGGCTCGGTATGCTTACATTGGAATAGGTTAGGTATAATTGATTTTCGCATATTATGTTGATATCGGTAGGGAATGTTGAGTGTTTTGTCGTTATGTTGTCGCCTAACAAATGTTAAATCTCATTGGAGGTCTTACATATGGTTTGAAAACATACATGTAACAAATGGATACGAGTAACCAACTACCTAATTCATTCATAAGTAGGCAACCAAACGGCACAATCCGTTCCTAGCAGTAAGCAAAGTAAAACAGATTGATGCCAACAACCTGTATAGTAGGTAACAAGCATAGTATCTAAATACCGAGAAGCTCAAAAGTAATATTCCTTAATCCTTAATATTATTCCAAATGGAAAAGGATTTCGGTAGTGAGACCAAATAATGCCCCTTTTTTCTATTATATGTAAAGGGATAACGCGAAGTAGATACGAATTTCTTAAGACTATCTGCGTTCTCATAGTGTATCGATGCGGATTATACAAAGATAACAATTTTATATTTTCAATAAGGTCATGTCATTAAAGATCTACAAGTTTTTACTTTTCTTAGGTAGCCTTTCTTCATTCTTAATTTAACGTTTAATCCGTTCAATGCTTTTAATTTTCCAGACAACATAAAAATCTATTCAGATCAATTAATTTTCTTATTCCAGATATTCCATCAAACGGTAGTGAAGCTTTCCAATATTAAAGCATTGGAAACGATTGTAGATGTCGGCATGTGTATATCAGCTCTAACGTATCCAATTTGGCCAGTGCCTCGAGAATAGGATCGAGAATCTCATACACATTGCAACATCTCGAAGCAATGGGCATGCATTCTATATAAATAGTTTCCGGAGTCTACTCAATTCATAGAAATTTCAAGATAGCAACAGCGCGCGGTAGTTTATTTTCTAGGATTTCAGTTACCCATTCCGGGGCCGTGTGTTTGATCCTTTCTCCGCTAATAGTACAAAAGTTATGGGCACGTCAGGTTTGTAAAAACAGGTATTTATAAATCGGTATTTTCTGTCTACCTCGTTAAGGACGTGATGGTAATAATAATAATCTTTTAATATTATTAAATATTACTCGCTATAACGGTGAATGAAGAGATTTTGAGGAAACCTTTACTCGGACCTCTATGGTTCTGCATAAAGTCATGATAGCTGTGGAAAGGTTACCAACACGCCCTCTCTTTACGGTAGAAATGGCCCAACAGTAGGTAGTACAGAAGAAAGTATGAAGCCAAATCTAAAACTTGGCTACAAGTCCACTCGTGGGCTTGGGATAAGTCGAAGTTGTTTTACCTTAGTTCTTGTGACTTCGAAACTTGAAAGTAAAAGTAATCCCGCTACTACAGTTCGTGCGCTAGATATACATACGTCTTACAGAATGTTTCATTCCCTATAAAAGCCTCTGCCAAGGTCAGGATTACCTTACAAGGAAATTTTCCAGAACAAGATTTATTCAGTCGGTACGTTTTTCACAGTTCATAAATTGGGTATGAAATTTTTCCATTAGCGTAAATATTGAGGAGATTGGAGATTATCGGAGATTATTGAATCCTTTTAATTCTGGATTTGACATGACAGGACATGAGGATAAACTGTCATTTTTATTGTTCAGTTACTTAATAATTTTTTCTGTCTTGCTGTTTTAGTAATTATTATTTGTATGTAATGTATCAGTTGTATGGTTACCATAGCTCTACATTATCATACAAAACAACCTCTACGTCGTTTGGGACCAGACCCCCTTATGTGAAATTGTTATCATTAAATATTTTTAAGTCTTATTTTATACTTTATGTAATCAATTTGTTGACATTATTTTGAAATGGATTCGAGTTTGTACGAGTATTCTTGGATTCTGT
Source organism: Aspitha aspitha aspitha (assembly GCA_018246895.1). Taxonomy (NCBI): domain Eukaryota; kingdom Metazoa; phylum Arthropoda; class Insecta; order Lepidoptera; family Hesperiidae; genus Aspitha; species Aspitha aspitha. Next base: position 4,379 of record DWGJ01004316.1, on the reverse strand, counting down.
GAAACTCGGTATGGTGATGCACTTTTATTTTATTTATTATTTAAGCTTCAATTGGCGTCGATTAGTATTAAGCTTTTGATCAACATCAGCTGTCAGATGCATTGGCTGCGAGCCAAGACTTATGCATCATTGATGCAGCCGACCATGAGCCCAATTTAGTATATTTTCCGCACCTATAAAAAATTGATAGATTAGTTATTACATATCATGTAATACTCCCTGCATATTTGCTTAGTCTGTCTGCTTCACTGGATCTTCAAACTAAAAACAAAAACAACAATAGAAATGGTATACAATTATTGGTTTCGTAGTCGAATCCTTAATACAACATTCCGTAAACTTTTCCAAAAGTGGAATTGAATGAAATAAATGTAAATTAATTTTTATAGCCAATTGAAATAATGCTATATTACAAAATTTGTACCAATTTCTTTTGTACTAATGGCCCCTCGCAGCACAAGTTTATCAATCTGTAGCAAGGAGAGGCTTGGACGTAACTCCCCCACGCAACTTTAAGCGAATAGGTGTCTCTCATTCAATAGCAGGGCATTTTCTTTGCATTTTCCGATAGGTTCTAGTAAGCCACTATTGTGGTGTGAACGCAGTAGTTTTACCGGTACTGTAGCCGTTAAAAACAATGCTTCGTTATTATACTTTCCACGTCCACTTTGACTGCAGCAACCTTACCGTAAAGCTCACTTTGAGCGCCGTAACAGGTACAACAAAATCCTCCACACGTTTAACGTCCCATTTTCAAGCGAGCCATATTGAAAATCGGGCCAGCGATCCATTTCACCTTCTTTATTATTGAGACGTTTTACTTGTTCCGCATTGTTGACTCTCTTCGCGGACTCATTCTTATTTCTCTGAAATTGAATGACGTATTTATCACAGAGATTTTTTATGAAAAAAATATTTTGTTATCTAGAGCCTCGTTATGAGCGCTCGATGAAGGGCGAGGTTTTGTGTAAAGTAACAAAGGGGAGCTTCAGAATTATTTATTCGCGGCCCCGCGACGCTAGTTCCATTTTATATTTGGCGTATCCCAAAGAAGTTGTATTTGACAATTATTAGAAATGAAAATGATCATGACTTGTGAATGATTACGATGAGTGATGAAAAATCTTGTATTTAATTGAATTGAAATGTATTTTTATTGATGCATTAAACTGTTTTATGTTTTATGATTTCAGTAATAGTATCTTTGTATCCGTGTAATAAATATGTGTAATTTATGTAGTCGTTTTATTCTAATAAAATCAAATCGCCTGCGATACAATATCTATCTACATCTAATTTTCAACATCCGGTTATCTTAGTACTATTTTTTAGAACAACGTATGGTAAAGTGTTAAGGTAAATGGTATTATACTAAAATATTGTACCTACGGAATATTCTATTCGGCGTGTCCTCCCGAGGCATACATAGCGCGTTCGATTTGCAGAAATTCTTCGACGCGCAGCGGCCGGAAGTGGTTTAGTTATGTAAACCGAGGCAGCGTCGCGCCACCGATACATTACCGTCCGATACTTCCGAGCTTAACAGGAAAGGGTCCACAGGTAATAATTTATTACATGCTCGTTTCGCTTGCGTAGCGCTTTGGAGTACCGTACAGCTATATAACAGCATAAATATCGACATGTCTCCCGTAAATAGCCCGCAGCAATACCTCCTAACAGAAATACAGTGGTGTTTTTGAATGATAAACAAAACATGTAACCATGTAGTAATTCGCTTTGTTACGAAGAAAAACAAAATATTTGCTTACATTCCTCATGGCACACGGGATGAAATCAAATATTGAATTTGTAACTCGAGTAAAGTATTCCTTTATGTTTTGCGAAAATTATTAGGATTGCGTACAAAAAATACGTAAAGCGATATAATTCAGAAGCGGTACCAGTTCACTCGTGCGACTTAAGCGTTGGAAACATCTCTAGAGGCGGTTTATCTTCCGAGGACAATGGAGGTTGATTTTACGCGAATATTTTCATATCAGGAAATTCATAAAACAAATATTTTTGGTTTATCGGAACATACGAATATATTATAGAAGCGTACTTTGTATCTAGAATCTTGGAGAATGACCGTTTGTCAACTAAATATCTTTTAGAATTATTATCTGCCATTAGCTGACGATTGATTATAAATATGCCAGTGTGGAAATAGATTAATCATAATAATTATATACTTTATCTGTTCAATACCACGAATCGAACGTATGACAAGAATTGATTTTTAGAAGATATACGTAGATTTATATTAATTTTATCAAAGTCCTTTAGATAATCGTATCCAGATTGTTTTAAAAGTCGTGCGGTTACTCATCCGTGCCCAATTTCGTAAAAATCTAGGTCATAATGAATGGCGGGAATGTAAATATAATCTTTTAAATACTTTTCCAATACAAAAAACTTTGCTATATACCTATAGTCAAGTAATGAAATATGATAATATATCTACATAAATAATATGGTATATATGTAATAAATAACAATAGTAATCTTTACTTGCTTGGATAAGGTTAGTGACATCTGATTGTATTGGTATAAGTAACTTTCCTTATTATAATGCATGAAATACAGTAAAAAATTATAATTAAAATGAAATTAGGTATTATAATATCAGTTAGTAAAATGTTGATAATTCTTTCACAGTAAAACAGTATTAACTGCGTATGTGATTATAAAACATTATAAGTAATTTGTGTAGTAGTGAATGCGGGACATGTTATGATATTTCTGACATCTTATCAGCAGCAATAGTCAATGTGTGAGTGGAGCACTTGTAATGAAGCATAACGTTGTTGGTGGTTAAACTTGAACAGATCAATAGATACGTATATTAGGTATGTATACATACTTGAGGGACGGCTTCCGAATTGTAATGAAGGTATCTTGCTTGGTTTGCTTTATTGAATTAATTTAAAACAATGGAATAGCTTATATTCCATATAACTAAGACGATTAAAAAATAGCCTCTATATGTTAAAATCTACATTTGTCATTAGTATTAGTAGGTACTGATGATGTTTTATATTTATTACCTATAATTTTTATACGTAATTTTCAGAATAGAAAAATATTTAAAGCGTATCCTGGATGAACGGTAAACGGTGAAAAATAATTTATTTCAACATCTCTTGCTTTAAGGGTTGTTCAAGCAAGTGTGCAAACATGCCGTTAGTGTTTAAATAATGTTTAAATAATATTTATGTTTAAATAATGATAAATTAAATAATGCTATTATACTTTCATTCAGTTTTTTTTTATATTTGAATAGAGTAGCAAACGAGCAGGCAGCAGTCACAAGTGGCTGCTCCCGCCCATGGACATTTGTAACCGACTTCTAACAGGGCAGTAGGGACTGTTAGTGTGAACTCAGGTAATATAAGGTGTTAATAAGAATTAGTTGGTGAGTATTCTTTAGTAACAAGATTGCAGGAAAGGGACTGTTAGTGATATTAGTCCAGTTAGTATGTGTTAGTAGGTGCAGTTAGTGAGTGTTAGGAGTTACCCTGTCAAAAGTCGATCACAGATTCGTTGCTACTCTTGAGGACTAAGACGGTTGCCTCTGGTATACAAGTGTTCACACCCTTCGGACCGAAACACAGAATGATGAAATGACTGTTCCATGGCAAAAATAGGTGTGGTGGTAGTACTTTCCCGGGCGAACCGGACTGGTTATTTAACATGGATACCATTTATCATAAACTTCAGGACAAAGGTACTGCTACCTACTGTTATTGAATATATATAAAAGTATACAATATCATTTTCTTAAAATTAGACTAATCAAATTACATATGACAGGCGATTCTAAAGAAAAACTTTAAAGAGTTGACCATTTTAATATAGATAGAAATATTAATGAAATATAGGTTTCAATGATAATCACTTAGCACATTCAAATAGTATAATTATTAGATCTTACATTATTTTCAATTACCACGAGATATCATTGTTTTTTTCCTTTCTTAGTCACCGGTTTTTCATCTCCATTTTTTGGAACTTGCCAGTTCAGTGGGTTTCTGCGGTACATAGGCCACGGAGGCACGGCAAGTATCGCAGCTAACAGGAATCCAGCACCGAGAATGTACACGGATTGTGAAAATTGTTGCACGATGTAACCCCACACGAAACCAACAATGCTAAATAGTGTGATAATTGCTCTATATAATTTCTCAGCTTTGGCTTGTCCAACATAGTCAATATGTGTAGGAATTGACTTAAAGAAATCCATATTAATTAAGTTGGAGTAAATTTGCAGCTTTTACCAAATTATGACTGTTATTAGGATTTGAAGCTGGTACAAAATTACAAGATAACGTCGCCGGACACGTCAAGATTTGTCTGTGTTGTCATACTACAGATAAGAT
>DWGJ01004315.1:0-11841 GCA_018246895.1 Aspitha aspitha aspitha | reverse complement strand
GATGAGCACATTTGTTTGTTCTGTGTCTGGGCGTAATAAAAATATCTATATAAGTACTATATCGTATGTATATATGTTTATCAGCCTTCCGGTTACCATAACACAGGCATTAAATTGCCTAATTTGGGATCAGACATCCATGTGTGGAATTGTCTCCAGTTATTTATTTATTTATTATTATAAGAATATGGTTATTGTTAGTTGTATACCTATTCTTACAATGTGTACCTATCTACATCCACCATTGATTTCTTTCTTTGTAACATTTGAAATGTACACTAGAAGCTTTGTTTTTGGTTTACAAGGAACGGTGTTGTCATAATGTTCATATTCCGCTCCGAAGTTCGCTCCGGATCGCAGCCATAATATCATTTTTTATTTTAAATGTCCGTATAGAGATTTAGAATGCGATTAAAATATATGTACATTATTTAGTGTTGTGTATAAGATACCGAGATAGCTGTCATGGAGATGGTTTCGGCGAAGTTGCCCGAAGCGTACTCGTCGAACTGCGCACGGAATTTGTCAACTTAAACCAATCTCACTTTAACTTCTCTAACAACTTATAATAGAGTAACTTTGTAGATTAATCTATTTTTGGTTCGCACCTCAAGTATCTAAGGAGAGCCGCTTGGATCTATGTATGTCTGTGTAAGAGTAGATTAGGAAATTAGACTTGACGATGACATTTTTACCAGTACCTAGGTATATAGATAAATCAAAAAATTTAATTACCCAAAGACCTTAATATAGAATAAATTCTACATTAAATAGAATTATATACAATTACATGTTTTATAGAGAGCATATATTTTTCAAGGACTTTATACCTATGCATATTACGTTAAACAATTTATTATGTAGGAATATTAAATATATTTATTGTATTTTTTAAGTTTTAGTTAGAAAAATTACCGTAAAGTTAACAGAATATTCGCAATGTGTTTATCAAAAGCGCCAATTGATATGCAATTTGGCAAGTCAATAAAGTGTGCAAAACAGATTTAAAACGATTGACGTCCATACAAGTTAATCGGCATAGATAACGCAATTCATTCATGCTTTGAATCCATATTATAGGATTGAATATAGGTACATATATTTATGTTGATACGTATCGACGTAAAAAAAGAAGAGAAACAAAATTGTAAATACAATACAATATAAAACACTAAATAACTCGTCAGTAAAACGGTATAACATTATGACAAGGTTTTGTGCTGACTAAAACCCAATAGATAATATACTTAACGGTAAATCTATCAACTGGCTTGCCTGTTGATGTATTTTATATGAGATAGACTATCATTTAACCATAATCTCGCCGGATAGAAAGAGATGATGAGTTCAACGATGTATACCTATACATAATATATTTTCTTAGTAGATACCTATACACTCTATGCTTGACAATTTCTAGGTTATAATTAGCGGGAAACATAGACGCAGGTTTGGTCTGGTACGGTACGCGCCTCATTTGCCGTCAGGGAAGGGACGGCGAATCAGGGTTGAGGAAGAACATCACTTCCATGTCTACCTGAAATCTATGTAGTGGTTAGAGCAGAATGCTGAATTTTTTTGTATGTTGAGCACACGCTTTTATTGTCATTGGATTACCTTTTAATGTTCCAATATTACATTTCGAGATATATTTATTCCGAATTATTTTCATCATATTTATGTGTACTGTGTGTGTATTTGGGATTAGATGACGGTGTTCGTAGTGAGTTGTTCAGATAAATTATTATTATCATCGTCAACCTACCTGTGATTTAAGAGATTGTTGTTCATAATAGCTACAAAACTGCGTCTTCTACAAAGCTGCCGGCCGGGCCGCAAACTTTTCGTTGTAATCTTCCCCCTGATAAGCAGTAAATTGGTTTTTCCATTTCACAAATATCCGACACAATCCCTGTTGACCCTTCTCTATTTAAAACCCCTACAATATTATATAACTTTCTCCAAACAAAACTCCAAAAGTTTAATTACTGTCCTACTTATGGAACGCGACGCACCGTTATGTTCTAATTATTGTACCGACAATAAAAATACGCAAACGAGTGTATTATAACAATTAGACACTCCTCCCTGATCGTTAAAAGGGAAATTTAAATGGAATTTTTATGTCCAGCAATTAAGGATAACGTTGGCGTACTAGACATTTTTGTAATTACAAAAATAAGATTCTTGAAATGTAGCGTGAAAAAGAATTAGACGAAGTTAGCGTAAAATACCTTGGACGCTACAGCTGACAGACGGGATAAGTGAGAAACGTGGAAATTTATTATTTAATTAATTTTGCTTAAAACAATTCAACTGACAGATTATTTAGATACGTATTTGAGTTAGGCGCGAAATGCTTTCGAATTGTCGAGGTAAGATTTAACGAACTGAATTTTATGATGTATGTTATTATACATATATCCAACATACTAAATACTATTAAGTTTAAAAATCAACGTAACAACAATCTCTGTTTTATCTTGAACTTTTCTGTGATGTTTTGTCTGTATAAATCATAGGTCGAAATCACTATATACTAGGCGAACACACACGTGGAGTAGGAGGCGCGTTGGAAGATGGAGGACGGTGCGCTCAGGGGAGCCGCGGATTTATCGTCCCGCGCTGACGAGCCGCGCCCGCGCCTCGCTGATTTATACCGCGCAATCTCGCAAAACTTACTTCACATTTAAATTTCCAAACTGTCTAAGCTGCTCTTAACGTCGACCATATTATCTCATTCGATCGCCTATAAATTTTATGAGCTGACTCGCCTTTGTCGCGCTCCAACGTCGGCTCGGATTAATAGTCCGATGGGACTGTACATGCGCTTCTTGTTTTTATGGAACTGTTCGTGATTAAACGCAGTGCCGTATGAACTTGTGCCGGTTTATAGATCTTATCAGATTATAGTATGACGAATGGCACATAAAGTATGTACGAGTATATAAGGAAATAATTGATGTTGTCATCTTTAGTTAACATGGTTCCCAAGTTATATTAACTTTACGACTTTTCTTAATTAAAAAAAAAACATTTATTCCTTTAATTACAGCTTATTGTAGAACATTACAAAAAGCAAACTTAAGACCATATAGCATTCTCTATCAGTGAACCATTAGGTGGAAGGATGGCTTATACGCAACATTGATTCATTACTAGAATTATTAATGTTTATGTTTATATAAGATTTTTAAAATTAAATAAATATACACTAACCACTTAATTTTGACTAAAACCGGTACTATTAGTAACGGTATCTCTCTTGGGATTTACGAAATGAACAGATCCACAGCGCCTGTTATGAATATATAATCTAAATTTGGAATTCACTGAGTGCGGGGCCGATGTTTGTAGGCGCAACTGTCAAGCAAACATTTGCTTTGGTACCACGAAACTTTGTCACGTTACACCCGCTCGTACGGCGTCGCCGGGCGTACATTCCTCGCGATAACACCCACTTTGATTAAATCTTCGCTACAATCTTGGTGTGGAGTCCATCGCAACCCCGCTCATAATTTAGTTAGAAACTTTTTAATTAGCTTTATATTTGTGTTTACAGATTGAGTCTACGCTACGGAGTTTATCATTAAGATGGCTGTGGTCGACAAGTTTTATATTAATAATGTCATTAGGATGCTTTAGGGAGATGTCAAATAGCAGTCAGTGTGTTAATTTGCTTTTGACGGAGATTACATATTTAAATAGGGGGTAGCGTCTTAATTTCCAAATAAGTTTTGCATGTTTTATATGTATTCAGTTTTATTTTTAAAGACTTGAACATTGATATATGTATTATTAAATACTTAATGCATTAGCAATTTAGTTATTTTACATTAAATGTTTAATACTTGCATATTGTGATATAAAATCACAACAAATAAATAATCACAACGACAATAAATAATTGCTTTTCCAATATTTAAAACTGTATTTTGGTAAATATAAGGAGGTAAACTATATTAAACTTTGTTATAATGATAATAATCCAAAAATAACATTTTTGCATTACAAAGTAATCGTGAATTTCGTTGCAATTAACAATAGAGCCAATTGAGATATTTGCGTGTAAGGTTATTTAACTAGACCGTTTTCGGTTGCAAATACAGAGAGCATTTAGGCGAATAGGTATTTTGTGTGCGGCTGACTATCCCGTGTGGTTACCGTTGTTCGAGTCGGCTACATGACTTGAATTTGATCAGACCAAACTAAATTTCATCGGTCGACAAATATACCAGTACCTGCCCCCTAGTTACAGACGTAAGTAAATGTGATTTAAGACGACCAACACAAATATTGGAATTCGTCTTGTTGGTCGTAAGGACAACTAATTAGATGGGCATGTAGCCCTGAACAGCATGCAAACTAAATTATGATAGACTTTGGTGGATTTCAAGTGAAAGTCTTGATACCGGTTCAGTAAAATACATATTGTAAAAAGAACATAAAGTTATGTAAACTAATGTTATCCATGTCTGATTTAAATTGTTTCCTAAAATAATGTTAATGGAATAAAGACAGACACGTGTTAATATAACCAGAATTTAAATAAAACTTAAGGGAAATCCTTTCAATTGCATACGCTAGCCAATCATTCTGTCACAAAGCTTGCGGTTACAAATTAAATTTGTCATGTACACTATTTGCATCAGGTCAAGTCAATCAAGGTCTTTCAAGATACTTGGAGCATGAGGATATCAGTCGCAATGTTGTTTCATGCACGGCCGCGTATGTTTGCTCGGCGCGCATCACTGCTCGCAGCCCGTGGGACTGTGCCATCCACAATAACGACAGATGTATGACATAATTAACATTGAGGTTAAGCTGCCACAGCGGGGACACTTAAAAGCCCTAATATGCTATTTCTTATGTCATAAAGTAGCATACTATAGTCCTATATGTAGAGCTCCAAAGGATGCTCTACAACCAGAACAAATTTACTAGACTTTAATTGTGCGAAATAGATAAAGTCGCTTGTTGTAATAAATGTGAATTGAACTTGAGGAATTCGATATTGTTTTATGTTATTAGCCAGCGGTTAAATATTTCTATAACTAATTAGGCGGTAGTTGTTTTATTATAAAATCATTCAACTAAAATCATACAACGTCATTATTATAAATTATTTTGATATGTGATAAGATGTGTACCTACAATATAAGTAGTATACGTAGTATAGTATAATAATAAGAAGTATAAGTATAGTATGGTATAATAAGAAGTATACGTTTTGTGCACCACTTTTGGAATAGGTTTTGGATGAAATTAATCGAAGTAAGGATTACGGCAGCCACCGGGCTTTAATCTACTCGAATGGTATCAGGCCGTGGACTTGTTATCTGTTTAATGTCTGGTAAACAACGGGATCAAGGGATAAGGACGTTCCTTTCATGCGGCACTGGCCCTCCGGCGGCTGGATTAGAAGCGCCTTCTGAGGAAGATTGCAGTTCGCGTCTTACACACGAACATAATTATTTTACGTAGAAACCTTCTACACTTTAACATAGAAACTAAAATATTTTGCAATTATAATTAGATTGTGTTCGCGATATTGGAAAAGTACAAAAACAAATGACATTGTTCTTACTATCGGATGGCTCAACAGGCTCACCCGCGTAATCGTCGTCTAACTGTTGGCGAACTCGTAATTGTCCACGGAGTGAGACAGCTGAATACGCGATCGTCTCAATCGGTGTCGACTTAAGACGCCATGCAAATTCAATTTCGTGCCCAAGCAATCCTACACGTAAGGCCCAACCGAACATATTATTGCTGGATTTATCTTTATTGCAGCCGTAGAACACTCGAACTAACTTCGACTGTCGAACTTACGCCATTAGTGAAGACACCGAGATACAGGATTGTTTTGGTAGGGGTGGAGCTGTAAGTCTTATTGCTTTTGCTATCGGCGAAGGACTGGATTGTTTAATCTAACGTGTTAGCTTAAGGGTTAAACTTGACTGATGAAAATATCAACATGGGATTTGGTCACTGAGAAAGTGATTAGCCTAGACTGAATTACGCTATTGCGATGGGAACATCTATTACAGAGAATGTAAAGTATGAATAATATGAGTTTTGTAATACATAGTCATTTACAATACAGAATCTAACAATAATACTTAACGTCTACCTGCCGATTGGTTTTATTTAACAAGAGAACCCTTAATATTGATTAAAGTTTTAAACTCAACGTATTGAAGTACATGTACAAAAAGACAGGATGTTTTCATCACTAACATTGTCAACACCGAATTCAATTTAGAATAAAATACAAAGCAAAAAACTTACAAGTTAGTGCGTCGAGTGCTGCACTGTTATGACATAATACGCGCAATAGCAAACCATAATACCGGACTTACACAAAAAGACGTCGAACGGGCCCATCACAAAAGACGACGTCACAAGCTAATCCACCCGTAAAATGTCCCAAATCACTACAAAAAGTAGCCGACAAGAGTGTTGTTGTATGAGCATAAAATGAAATTTAATAAACATGGAATAATGGGGTGGATTGTAGATATTTTTGGGATGATTCAGATAGTGAATGGGAGATAAGCTGGCAAAAGGTTTGCAGGCACCGCGTATGTTTGATGTCGCCTCTTGTCACCGGAGCGTAAACGTTTTAAGAGCAAAATTGCACGAACGCCAGTGGCATCTGTTAACTGTACACTCTATACAAATAGATAGTTTTAATTTTGCAGATGGAATTCACTAAGTGCATTCAATAAAAAACTCCTACTCACTGTAGCCTAAATATGTACTGATTTGAGATAGAAGCAATTAGTCATAAGTAGTTAGGTACCTACTAGCAAATGAATAGCCAAGCACAGGTTTTGTAACACTTTCTTTACGCATACTTTTGTATTTTCAATGGCATTTCTATGTGAAAACGACTTATTAGAGATTAATATACGTACATTATCATAAAATACGTACAGGCTATACGTCATTATATGTTATATTTGATACATTTTCTTTAATGATATTGATTATGATGTGTCGAAGATGACCTTTGCAAAGAATTTACTAAATTAAAATTATTTAATTTAGTTGAAATGGCGCAATCATCGGTGAAGTGTATCAAAAGATAAGTATCAAACGTTTCTATTTAACTTCTCTCCCGGCGCAAATTCCCGAGGCGCCATATTGAAATGTTTATAATTAAATTACATAAAGACGAAGAAAATTAATTTCACAGTGCGAAGTGGCGAACGCCTCGCCCGGCGTTGGCTCGCACAAAGCGGAAACGCGTCAAAGCTACGCGGCGCTGCCGTCGCCCGACCAATTTAATTTTCTAGATGTTTTTGGAAATTGTCGAGGAGTTGAATAATCACGTTATAACTTAACGGTATTAAATTTTATACGTTAAAGTGTTAATATTTCATTTCCAAGTTTAATTTAATTAATTCCAAAGTTAGCATTCCTTAGGAGGGAGTCGCGTAGCTTAGCAAGATTTATCTCGGGATATTTATTTCTTGGATAGGATTAATGAATTGTTGATTATTACGCCATCGGTGTTAGGCAGATAGTAAATAATTGTTGTAATAACTCTTATGCTGGATTTGGTGTTCATATTTTTATTTTTGTAAATTTTGTTTGTTTTAAATAAACGTAATTCATATTACTTATATATATAAATATTTACCAGTTTTCATAACGAGGGTAACAGCATAGTGTTAATTAAAAATTATGCTCACTCATAAGTTATTATGTCGTAGCCTTTAGGATATGAACGGCAAAATGCAATACATTATCGACAGAAATTAAGTGAAATTTCAAAATTGTCTACATATGGTTCAAGTATGGTTAACATGTTGGTGTTCTATAATAATAAAAATAAGAAATAAAAAAATAGCCTTTGTTAATAAACAATAATAACACTAAGATAAATATTTTTTTTAATTACCGAGGTAAATGTAATGGATAGTTAGTTTCATAGCTATTGTTTTTCTAACTAAGACTAATTTCAATTTAAAATATCTCAAGATCTATCTTAGTTGTGAGTTCTGTGTGCCGCCTAAATTTCCACGAGGTAACGCTGCGACGAAACAAATTGATGTACCCAAATAATTATTAATGCCTCACGAAATTTAATTGGAAAAGTTGAATTTGTATCGCGCTCACGGCGTAGGTGAGCGATTTGAGTCGCTAGCGGGCGCCACTGTGCCTGTTTACGAGATAATTAATCTCAAAGTATTTACGGCTTTAATCGAGGCACTCCGCCCGCACACCCGATGGGGAGCGAATAACTCCCGTATGTAATAACGTCGCCTGCTATGTCGATACATCTCGATACATATATGTCGCAGTGGAGTAACAAATTTATTTTTTATTTACGTGTTGTTATTTATTGATTTCTCTGACCATAACGTAGTGCCTATTGACTGAACTCATAAGTAACTTAACCGAGTTGAGACCTTTCGTATTAATAATGATCATATAGTTTCGGAATCTTTTATGCTATGTCATAAAAATATGCGGAAAACCGGTTCAGAACGGAAAGACAAGAGGTATCTACGTATTGATTACATTTCAATTTTCTAATTTACTTTTAGAAACATGTTTCTAAGAATATAATGGAAAAATGGTAATTCTTCTAATTATAATTTTATGGTTAAAAATACATTTGAAGGGCATTAATTTTAACGAGAAAGGTCAACTGCTGTTCAACTGATAGTCCGTCTATTCGTTAACAGATGGCGCTACGCATACGTAGTGAGAGCATGTGAAAATAGTGTTATAGTTCTAACATTGGCCGTACGACACAGCGCCAAGTTTCTGTTTCGATACAAATGGATAGATTTACAATTGTATAAACAATGTAATTATTACGTATTGATAAATAAATAGAGCATCGATATTAAGATAGTAATTGATATTCAACACTGAAGGCAAGTATTACTATGGGCGCTAATATTGGTACCGAGCAAGGCACAGCGTATGGGCCGTTTAAGCTAATTAACAATAGATCGAATCCGAATGCAGCAACAATGAAACACGAAGAATAAATGTCAATTTCACAAACGACGAGGAGGGTTCGGTTTTAAATCGAATTCCGTTTAATAATAGTACCGCGTTAGAGTTGAATGTACTCTTGATAGCATGATAGTTTATTGTATTGTAGACGTCGTAATGTTCTCATATTGGCTTTTACCATTTCTCTCTTATGGTAGTCATAAATTTTATTTTCTAAACATGGGCTGCATAATTTGAGTGTATTTGTCACTGATGTATTTGTGATTGTATTGATGGCGTTTGAAAATACTCTGTTATATGTACATATAATGTTATAATAGAGCTGCTGATATCCAATATCTGAAGAGTTAGGTAGGTGCTTAAATGCTCCTTATAATTTACGATAGGTAATTATTCTTCATCTTGAAACAAAGTGTAAGTCTACTAAGCGTACAGGGTATAACTTATCATCCTTATTACCAATTAATTTAATCCACCTTCAGAGCGAGTTCACTTATCTGATCCGTTTATAAATAAAACAATTGCTGTATTTATACTACGAATCGGTGTGTAAAAATGTCACCGGGGAAATCCAGCTATTTTTAAAAATCTCCCTACCACAAAATAAACCTGAGCTGTTTAGCGTTCGAATAGAATCGGATGAGACCCCTTGACCGTGGAGTGCGATTAAGATCTGCCCAGTGAATTCGTTCATTTAAAACATAAAATGAGTCGAAATTGACGAAAAATCTCGTTAAGCGCCGAGTGCAGTTCATTGCTCGGAAATTCGCCTCTTTATTTCGATTATCTATTTCTCTAATCTTGAGTCCAGCGCAGCGCTGCCGGTGTTTACTAATAATGCACAATATTGTACAGCATTTATCTCATTGCAACTGGATTAATTCATTTCTTGTTGCTACAGTTCTGTTTTAATTATAACACTATAATTGTGGGAACGGAAAGTTACGTCGATTTTATGCAAGTCAAAATGATTGTTACGATTTATTCCCTCATTGTACACCAACTTCGAAGTATTGTTGAGACATTTTAATTTTAATATCTCGTGTTCGATTATAAGTAATAACAATAATTATTTATTTCATAAAGTTATTAATTTATACAAGTATATTTACGTTAGGTAAACAGCAATTCGGTAATTTGGTCTTTTCGCCCTTTAGTAATCAGGAAAATTTTGGGTAATAACGACGTTAGATAGTCACGTATCGTGAGTAGAAGTAGTGGGCGGATTTACCCGCATCAGATAATCAAGGAATTGTAAAATACCGTTAACTAATCGACGAAGTTCAACTATATACAAAATTGTGCGTCCGATTGGTGAAGTATGCAGAGTACGACGGTATATACAGATGGAGATCCTTTTCGGTCCATGTTATATACATATATGGATTAATGCAGTTAGACTACTGTATAAGTACACATAGTTCAATGCATGAGTACCCTCTATCTCGTCAGGTCTACTTACCTTGAGTCGTAAAGGTAATACTATCCTATCCACCCTAATAAATTAATTGGTTACACACACAATGAACAGTTATATGTATATTTTAAATAGACTTACCTACTAAATTACTACTAGTGTAATAGTAGTAGAAGCACAAAGATATTTGGCACTCGGTGCTTTCTAGCTACCCTGTTAGGGACTTGGCGTGACAGTATAAGTTTTTCCTAAGTAATCCCAATTTCTGCAAGTTGCTTAATCTAAACAACAGTCCAACATAGTCGTCGAATGTAGTTCATATCTATGAAGTAACATTAAACTCCGGTCTACTACAACGAGAATAATTATCACGGTCGGGAGGGTGCGAGTATGAGGAACGGTATACACCCCTCCTCGAGTGACCACTACCCTCCGTCACTTAGCAACCGCCACCTCATCATCATAACCATATAGCCCACATAACATAGTGGATGTATTCTTAGGACAGTATGTAGGTATATTATTATATCCACTATCGTACATATAATACCCATCTACCTAGGCGACCTAAACAGATTTTACTACCTAAGACGACTGAAAATTAGTGGATAAATATTCAACTACCACTCAACCATCAAATCGGTGACCGTTTGTAGAGTATTTTATCTTGTCAAATCATTTTACATAATGTATGTATGTAACATGACAAAGCGTCATGGATAATAATAAACACCTATAATAATTTATTTGACTTCTTGATGTAATATATTGGCAAAATTAATTAATTTCTTACAACATTTTGAAAATTGCATAAAACGCGTTATTTAATTTCTTTGTTCCCAATATAAGCATTTACTTAACACGTGTGTTTTCCGAAAACGCTTAATAAGTGTTATTCGTACTGAAGTTCGAAATAATCGCTTTTAGGTAAATAAATGGGTTCCTATCCGTGAGGTAATCCTTTCACTTAAGTATTTAACCCTCCGTTTAAAGTGTAAGCTGTCTGAATTTTTAATAAATTTCAAAGAGATGTCAATGGAGTGTTTTATTTTGCATAGGGCTTAGCGCTCGGGCTTGGGGTGCGCGAGTACATTTCGGTGTACGTCATTTGTTTGTCTCGGGAGCTCCCTTGCTTCAACCCTGCACTCAGATTGCACTTATTGTTGACAGAATATCAAATGATATCATAATTGTTTACATATTGTTGCACTCCATGTGAGTATAAGGTAACTAATGGAAGCAAACAAATTTATGCCATTAATTGATCACGTATTTGTCAATAAAATATGAATTTACTAGCTGTGCCCGCGGCTTCGCCCGCGTGGAAATCAATGTCATAAAGTTTTTCCCGCGTTAATACCTACATCACGGGAATCCTAAAAAATAATTACGAACTTCCATTCAAATTTTTATCTCCTATTTCACCACCCATATAAGATTTAAGC
>DWGJ01004314.1:0-11842 GCA_018246895.1 Aspitha aspitha aspitha | reverse complement strand
GTGTGAAGTGTACCAATTAGTGGCCGCGGTCCGCCGCGGCAACACTGAGTGCGTGCCCTTTCATCGGGTAGTGCTACACATTTTACACTATATTATTACGTATTAGATATATTCATTTTTTTATTTTTATTTTGTAAAAGCTTTCTTATTAATATTTTTATTCATTGTTATTGTGATTCTTTTGATTTTGTTTGTATAATGTTTTAATGTGTCCATGCTGATGTAGCCTATTCAGATGAATAAACTTTTCTATTTCTATCTCTATTTCAATTCGCACTTGGCCAGTGTGATAGACTTTGTTCTAAATCCCTCTAACTATGATAGGAGACCCGGGCCAGTAGTGGACCAATAAAAAGGGTGGGAAAAAATCCACAATTTGTCGTTTTTATGAAAACATATCTATTATTATTTCTAAATAAACATAACAAAACTTGTTCGCCAACCTAATCGAGTGTATTAAATTCATACCTACCTTTTAGTTATTTAATTTTATAAACGTGCTGAAATTTCATTTCTGTGGAGAAACCATGGAAAGAAACTCGTATGTATAAGTAAAAACGCTTACTTCATGTTTCTATAGATGCTACAGACCCTTCCATTCTATAACGTAAGAGACTGAAGCCGTAAATGTGGAAGAAACCTTATAAACTCTATAGCTATGTGTTTTTTTCAATAGATGAAATATAGTGCTTTGAGTACCATTTACTAGAGTGTGTTGGCAACTTCCCTATGTATACACAAGAGACATTCCAACTTAATTCTTAAGGATAAAAACGTAACTTTAATTAATCACAGCTATACATACTGTTCTTTTACTTGTTGGGAGAAAGTGACTATGGGCTGCAGTAAACATGATGTCGTCGACTGTGTTGCACGTTCCTAGACATAAATTGAATTATGTATATATAAACTAGGGACAAATTATAAGTAATTCTAAAAAATAATTAAAGTAAATGGTTTTATTACGTTTTAATTATATTTACTGACTACATGTAACCCATCTTTGACCGTTAGATGCCTATTTCAAAGTGATAAAGTGATCAGAAGTGGAATATTCAGTGCATTTAGTTGTGGCCATATTTTTAATGTAAAGGAATTCATCTATTACAAATGTGTAACTAATGCTATTTTTCAAAACAAGTATTTTTATTTTTTAACACAGAGAAAAAAATTTGTACGCCGTAAAAGGTAAAATATGGAGTGATCTAACAATTCTATATGTATCTTTAAATGTACTCATATTTGTGCAAATAAATGTATTTGTCTTGTCTTTAATATTTATTATATTAAAAGTCGCTTTATTTGGGGTAATGTTCTGAATACACTTATGCAGCTACTAATTAATGGAATGTATTCGTATTCTATAAAGCTGTTTCAATGTGAATTGTTCGAGATATGTCCGATATGTACTTCAAACTAATTTCTGAGCGACACTGAAGCCGTTGTAATTACCTGCGAGCAGTGTTGGCAACATTAACAATGACAACAGGCAGCAAAACGAGCCACGAAATTCTCATGAAAATGAATATATCATGCTGTTCGCAGTCGCTCATCTAAGAGACGCTCGTCTTATCTCACTTCATACTCGTACAATCTGCGTCTGGGTTGGGCAACAAATGTGATATTAAATTGCTTGTTGCATTACCATACTGAAAGTACTATCAAATCTCGAAACAAGTGATAAATTAAATTGTTGTATCAAAAACGATTGTTGCGTCATCAGCGTAATTGGACACGCGTCCTCTCGCCGCCTGAACAAACTGTCAGACGGCTAACGAGGCTCCATCCAAATTCGACGGCCCATCTAACGCTTTTACTAGCCGTTCGAAATGTCTATAGGTCATTTTAATTAGACTGTTTTGATATTCAATTAAAGAATACTCAATATTCAATATAATAAACCTAACTATTTTATATATCTAAACTAGTAGACGCGACCACGCGTTAGGTACCGTGATTGTATATGTCAAATATGTCAAAATCCCGTACGATGATGTCCGACTAAGTGTTGTCCTATAAAAAAACATGGATTTTGGAATAAAAAAAGAGATTATCAATTGAGATAAAAAAATACTATCTTTTAAGTTGGACCATACAATAGATATACTCGTATACAAAATTTCATTGAAATCGCTTCAGTGGTTTCGGAGATAAGCGCAAACGAACATCGTGACACGGAATTTTTATATAAATTTATAAGAGATATAAGGATATTTCGTGTTTTCCAATGTTAGTATAACTTAATAATAACTTTTCTTATGAAGGTATTATGGTGTTGATATTCGAGTTAATTTTTGAGTTTTGAACTTTTTATCCTAATTATCGTTATGTTGTTGACTCTACTGGCCTCTACAACTTCGTAGCGTGTTAGAGTAGTACAGCCTGAATTAAGGGAGTCAGATAACAAAAAATAAGATTCTTAATTATATAGGTACTTGTAGTAGCTTCAAACACAAAAATTTATTAACTTAACTTATCCCTTAGTGGGCCTAAAATAAATAGAGTGAAACAAATTACGGTGATATGAAAAAATAATTAAACATTCATTTGACGAAACAAGGCTGGAGACGAATACTTAGTAGAATAAACTGAAGAATGAGTATTACGCACTCACACATAAATTCAATTGTTTAAAAGAGTGCCAAGAGTTTTATCCTCCGGCTTATTTCCTTTCGGTCTACATAGCAACAAAGCCGATGTAAGCCCCGAGAGTATATCATGTGCAAGATGGGACACTAAAATAGCGGTTTTGTGTTGATTTTTAAAATCTAAATTGAATGTAAATATTGTTTAGTGGTCGAGTTATTTAATAATATCAATATTAATCTTAATAACTAAAATTTGTACGACGCCGTAAATTATTACAGGTGAAGATTTATTATAAAAACACTATTTGTGTAGATAGCCATATACTGCAGATGTTGTAATCATACTACCTGTTGATACATACGTTAATACATTGGCATAAAAACATTTTTGAGCGTCCGAATAGTAAGAACTCTCTGTGTTCTGAGTTTCCGCCGCAAGTTTCAATATCTCTGATACAATTAAGTGGATTAAATTTTTCGAATACTATCACTCCCAAAAACCGTCGAAAAATATGAGAACTTGAAGATTTCTAACAAATTTTCTCGGCTGCTACCGAACGATAACAACCCACATTAACCGCTTAACATTGCTTTCAAAGGATCGAAGTGTGATCATAAAAGTCTATTACTAGCCAAAGTTAAACTCATTCATTGTTTTATGACAAAACCTTTTTAGATATATTGGATATTTCAGGGTAGTAGGAGTTTTAAGAGAGGGAGGGATAAAAATAGACAGTAAGAAAAATATTGTCGCATCAGTCATGAGTATGTACCTATAAGGATTTTGACTGTTTGATTTGTAATTTCAAAATTTAAAAAAATGTATTTTTTAATTAAGTTACAGCTTGCTTTTTATAACTATGACACCCATTAATTCTTCCATGTTGTTTAACAGAACAGAGATAAATTTTCGAAATTCTAACGTAAACGAAAAGTGAAATCTTGTGTAGTTCTCCCAGGTCTCGGGACGTGTACTGAAATAAAACAACGTAGGTAATGAAGTGTGACCTGAATTTAGTGCTAAGTTTTAAGAAAACACGACAAATACGGTGTCATAGGATTTTAAATGAAATAAGCGAGCTATAAACTCGAAGTATAGAATTTAGTTAAAGACAAACCTACTTTAAAATAATATTCTTTTAACTTTGAATCACCGTTTAAAAATACTGTATATCAATATAGCCTGCACTAGAATATAAAATCAAGTAATTTTAAAAATAAATAGCAGTTTTTGTTACGGATTTGTTAGTTCATCTATACCCTACAGGTAATGCAAAGAAACAGCTCGTTACTCACCTGAAACTAGGATGAGACCTCCTTTTTGCGAGGGTCTAGCGCGTGACCCAATATCTCGTGTGCCGAGGGCTAATTGGTTGGATGCTTAAAATGTTTATGCTCTACTTTATAAGAAAAATTGACATACGAGTAGCTTCTAGGTTTTAAGCAAAATCTCCATTTAACCCCCACCAACAGCAGCAGTTTCGTTTTCATCATTTAACGAGGTACCTATATTGCTCGTTTTAATCTAAGCCTTGGAAAGTTAATAACAACTTTTATTACAGTATTTAATGGAGTTTTCAAGCGATTTTCAGTTGTGAAAGTTTCCAGCACCAGCTTAAAGGGTAAACTACTATAACTACAGTGTAGCCCACTGCTCCGCGTGTTCTTTCAATATTTCCCGGATTATCGCAGGGTACGGGGAGGTAATATTGCCTTCATATTTCTACTTCATTTGCCGCACGACATACAGTCTCCAATAATATCTTTGTTTCTACCTCAATGATAGTAGCAATTACGGACAACTTCACACACGGGTATTTGATTCCAAATAAGACAATAAAATGGCTGTCTTATGGTCATAGGACAGCTGCTAAATATACATCATATACAATCACAAAAACGTTTGTTCTGGGTGGAAATCGAAGCTATGAACTCCGCCTCAGCGGTAAGGGTCTCTTATTTAACTTAACTTATTATAAATGTCATATAATTTTATTTAGAGTGTTGCCGTAATGTTTCACATTTAACTTAAAAGGTAAGGTGGTAATGGTCTACATCGTTTTTCTTGCTCGATTATCCGTCCCTTTACAAATGGCAAGTGTAATTTAGAGAGAACAACGCTGCAATGAATGGCGGGCACTCGTTTCTCGGCTCCGCTGGTGGTCCACTTTACATACCTCCGAATATTCCGAGTAATGTTCCTTCCATTTGAAATGACACGAAAATGTGATCCCCTAGTATTTTGTATACTTTATTCGTTACTACGTAGGATATTAGTAGCAGTACAGAAATTATTAAGGTAATGATGGGTAAAGAAATGCATTTGTTGTAAAGGATCAGACTATTACAGTCACAATGTATCAAATTTCCTCATTTGTATACATTTGACTAAGTTTTGTATAACGAATACGGTTGTTATGTGATGTTTTGTGGTCTTTGCGACCCGTATCCCACCATAAATAGGGTCGAGTCGAGGTAATACTTGAACTGAAAAGTTATATGCTGAGGTAGCCCAGAACCGTATAGTATGGTGTGGCGCAAAATTATTAGGACGGCTGACCTCAAGTAAATCGGGACAATGGCCAAAAAGAAAACAAAGAATGTGTTTAAATTTCGAAGCTTTTTTAGTATTGACTTGATCTAGTCTGTAGGTAAAGCTAATCACCTATTGAACTGCTGACTTATTTCGACATTAAAAAGAAACCACAGTTGAATATGGAATAAATGAAATTGAATTTCAAATGCTTTTAATTCTACTATATTCAATAATACCGTATGAAAATTCTACTGCAACCAATTCTATTGTAACAATTATAATATGTAAATAACTTTCATATTTTGAGGGTTTCCCATCTAAATTGCGATTATTTTAGGGTAAGTATTGCATGAATAATATTATACAATACACATTGATTATTATGTTTTGTATTAGAATTTGGCCTTTTTTGGAATTATCCCGTATAATAAATGAATAAGAACTTTACGCGACCTTAAGAATACCAACTATTCATAGCTATATGACAAAACAATGACAAAACAAAAGTCCCAAAAATAAAATAGGTTTAGAAAATGGTTACTATAACAAAAATTCATATAATGTTATTAAAATGCAGGTAACGTAAGCAAAAGTACAAAATCTCTCGTTTCCTATAGAAATGGTAATTATGCTATTTAATCTTCTACATTTAGATATATCACTTTTCCCAAGCGTTACGTGGGTCACAATAAATCAGAGCTAAAAGGCTTCATTGTGGTTCCTGCTGGCGAAAGATATACGAATCTTGAGAGACGGCGTTGTCGTGAAACGTTATGAATATTTGCTGTTGTTTATAGAATATAAGAGGAGGTGCCAAATTAAAGGTAGCGACCCTCATATCTCGGAAAATTACTTCCTCATATAGAATCGATATTTCATACGGTTATGATATATTTTCTTCTTTATGAGTCGACAGTAGTGAACGAACAGGCAACGGTCACAAAGAACCATCAAAAAATTTTATTTACATTAAATTTTTACTTTCTTTGTGTATTTTTATACGTTTAGAAACACTTAATCGCCCTAATTAGTTCGTTAGGAATAAATATGTAAAGTTAAAATTGCATTATCAATGTTGTATTGTATAGTAATATAATTTGTAATATTAATAATAATAAATGGGACAATTTTCCAAACACTACTATTTGATTCCAAATTGGGGAAAGAAATGCCTGTGTGTAATCAGTGTAACTAGACAACTGATAAACATAGATATATTATGTATACGATAATATAATACTTATATTGATATTTTTATTATCTCCAAAACAGGAAAAACTAATGTGCTTGTAACGTAAATGTTTGTCTTGCGTGGGAATAGAACTCAAGAATCTGTTAATGTTCAGGGTTTCTAACCATTATAAGAAGTTGCTCAACACGTGAATAATGAGCGAATTGCAAGTCACTGTACATGGTAATTGTTAAAGTATAAATAAACTATTTCAGTGACCACCACAATTTTTATACAGAGAGTCAGTGCAAGTTACTATACTCGTAAATCCGAGCTAAAATGTTTTATATGCACTGAACTGTAAGGGATTCGTACGTCGTAATGGAATGTACGTGGGGTATGAAACGGAGACCGCAAGCCCCGGGGACCGCATCGAGCAGCTTGTTAGCTTTGAGTTAAAAACCATTTCAGCATTTCACACATTTCAGTTTTAATTCTAAATCACACTTATTTATACGTGGCTTTTCGCATAATTTCGTGTTCGATGAACATTATAATATTGGTTATTCGATTAGTGTACAATAAATATTATTTATTTTGAAAATATGCATGTTTAAGTACATGTATTATCCTGAGGTTGCGAATTGCAAATTGCATGAAGTTAAGATAACAATGTTTGTTAGAAAATGTATCTATACGTATTTTGATATAGGATAATAGTAATATCATCCTATACCGAAAAAATAAAGACATTATAATAGAAATTGTCCTATATAACCTCCACGGTACCGAGAACTTTGTACCTCCGCCACAAAATAGTAAGTAAGAAATATTTTTATGAAAATTAGAATCGGCTTGTTAAAATTGTTTTCCAGAAAAAATAGCCTATTACATATTCTTCCTGAGAATTGAAAGTATCTATTCCTGTTTGTGAAATAAATTACATAAAGGTCGGTTCTGTGGTTTTAATGCGGACAATTAATAGACAGATGGAAATAGTCAACTTCACATTTATGATATTAGTACAAATATGTGTGTGGGTTTTTTCTTGCTTGTTAAATGTTACTAGGGGCGCCCAAATACCCTAACCGTGAGATGGGTCACATGCTTGAGTTGATGTATTATTCTTCAAAATCCGTAAGTCCGTAATTTCGTATTCCTTGGTTGTTGAAAATAAACCTTTTCGTAAAATAGTCGGGGTGGCAGAGAGTAATAAAACATCTCGAATACAACGAATAAAGAGCAAATAAGAGGAGGGATTTAAGGCTGCGAGGGCTTTTCCATCTATTTATAAATCATTTTGTATTTTAGAATGCTCGTTAATTGTTGTTCTATGTACGATTTTGCCGAGTTCACGCTTTCACGAGATAGAAGATTGCTCTTACAATTAATTTTATAGTAGAGTTTTGGTTTACAATTTGAGGGTTAATTTTATCAAAATATGTATTATGAAATCAAAGTATAAGCACTTGATTTTGTTTTAGATGTCTTAAAAGCAACTTGTAAAATTCTTTCAAAGTATACATATTGAAACAACATGGTCTATTAACTCCAAGTAGTTAAATGTAAGTTCAAGGTGGATTAAAAGTTATTTAGAAAAATTAATGAAACTGTTTTAGCCTAGCGGCCAATTCTGACAACTCCAGCACGGTAAAATTATATCCAGCAGTAAGACAATACAAAAATTAATGATATCCAATGGTGTATTGATGGTGTTAAATGTCTCGAGTATCTAGTAAAAGGAAGAGCTGTAGGTAAGAGCGTCCATTAGCCGCCGCAATAATTTCCTATTCTAAATACCCGTTAATAGTAGAATGTGCGATTCCAGAACTCGAGGGACAACGAGGCGGAAATAAGGAGATTTTATTCAGTTCACGATTTTCGCAAGCCAGCGCCTTTATTCACTTCGACAATAAAATTAAGCAATTTGTGAATGACAGAAGAATCTGCTTCAATCCTGCCAGATAACGACTTGCCCGGGATATTGATTTCCGCGTTGTCGTACGTTTCCCGGGTTCGATTCTTGTCCCCGCAGATTTATAACGACCAATTTTGACTATAACTATAACAAAGGTTTCTATTCCCGCCGAGAACAAACATTTGTGTAATGATCACATTTGTTTGTTGTATAAAAATTTGTATATAATATATAGATGACCATATGTGGGGGATGTCCCAAGATATTACTATTATTATACAATTATTAAATAAATAGAACTATTTGTAATTATTTAGCCTAAAATAATAACAGTAGACTACATTTCCACTAAAGTATACTAAATTGGGAATTTTAAAAAGAAATACATGGGGTAGTTCAACCAAACAAAATAGTTCATGCAGACAGTATACAGACACTAGCGTGGTTGTAGTGCTCTTATGACAGAGCCTCTAAGATAGCACAGAACATTTTCTCAACATTGCTACCATACTTATGTCAGAAGAGAAGAAACTACGTGTGTAAGTTTATATTTTTCTTTTCAAACTTCTAATATTACCTTGTGAAGTATGTAGGAGATTCCAGATTCACATTTTTAATGAGAGAAATTTTAATTGTAACTGAAATGTTGAAAAAATCCGGGAACACGGCGTAAATTTACAACGGTATCAAAATTTACGTTCTATATCCGAATAAATAAGCATAATAAATATTCACAGTATTAACATAGAAAAGTGAGGATTGCGGAATATACTTTCCAAAGCTCGCTTTATTTATGCAAGACGCTATGTACTGGTACAATTCCTGCTTACCGTTTAGATTTATTGGTCGCATTACTTTGCATTAAAACGTAAAGCGTTGTTGCGTTCGCAAAAATGTTACCCCCATCGAGCCCGTAAAAGAGGACTTTTTCATAAATACGTAATTTTATGGCTATTGCTATACGCACGATGTCTGATAACTCTTGACCCCAAGCTTACATAAAAACTTGGGCATATGACGATGATAACGTCAGTTTTATTATTTTGCAGACGTTTACCGTCAAATGTTTTACAAGTACGCGACGCGACCCATTGGTCGTCCTGTATTTGGATGTCAATCCAAATCTTTTTAGTAGGGATGTGGATTCCACGTGATATTATACATGGTAATTTGGTTACGGGTTTATCTTTTTTCACTAAGCGACAGAGAACCGGCCCTGTATGCCTGTTGCTATAAGTATTGTTTTTTCTGCTACACGTACCAAATGGTTGAATAAGCGTTAATACACTTCGTCATGAGCATTTATTTAATTTTGAGAGTGATTTCCAATAGTGTCTAATATTGATTTATTTTTATAACATTGGTCAGACACTAGTGTAACACTTTAGACGCAAAAATAATTTTATTACTCTGGCAGAACGTTCCTTGACAGTAAAAGTAAATTACACAGTATGCTTAGAGTCTTGTGATTAAGTAAGTAATATTAAAATCGCATTAATGTGTTTTATGAAGATAATTATACTATGATTGTTACAAATGTTTGTTCTCTTAATTGGCATAGAAATTGTAAAGAGCAAAGTAACCGTTTCAGAAAAGCCATATGCGATTATAATTTGTTCGTTTTCACCTTTTGTTCACGTTTATGAACTTGTTTGACTTTAAAATCAAGAATGAATTTTTTAATGGAACTTACAAAACGACAAAATGGCGACCGTTTTCAGTGAAAATCAGATTAATACATAGGTATATAGGTACATGTATAATAATGGAAACAAATTATTTATGTAATTAGTTGTTATGGTTATACATAATAATGAAGACTTGCCGCAAACCAATGTTTTTTATTTTGTATCCTGTTTTTCTGACATTTAATCCCTAAAGATTTATATTTATGCTATTGGCCTGCATTACACTGCAGTACTTGTATGCAACGAAAACACATTCCTAAAGTAAAAAATACAAACTCACACCGAGCGGGAGTTAAAAGAAGTGCTCGTGCATCGCCTTAAGGTAATGTAAAGAAACACACCATTACCTGGCAGAAACTGAAACCTGATTTCTATGCGAGGATTTACCCCGTGACCCAAAAGGTACTCAAAGCTACGAGCTGTGGGTCAGCCGTTAAAGATTTCCAAACCGTTATTCATGTTGCCGCTACGTATTTGAACTCGGCTAAGAGCGAAACTAAAATGTCAACGTATTTCATTGAAGCGAACTCTAATGGGTTCATCATGTATGCGAGCTTTTTTTTAGAAAGTACTGTTCATCAGCTCTCCACACATACTCTGCTACACGACAAATGTAATATAAAATAACTAAATCAGGCAATTTTATAAATAAGAATTATTTCTTCAAGTACTATAATTAACTTTGAATTATATAAATTGCGATAATTATACTCATTTTCCTCGTATAATTTAACACGTCTTAGAAAAGGTCTGTTGACGTCTCATTAGTGTGGAGTGTCGTAAAGTGTCGGTCCTTATGCTTCTTTTCCATTCTTTCGTAATTAAAGGAACCTTAAATATTATACGGAAATATAGAAAGAAAAAGTTACAATATGAGCGCGGTAACAAGTTGCACACTTTTTACACCGAAACATTCATACCTACTTTAGAATTGTCACGTTATTCATTCTAAAAATTATTTTAATTTCTATTACAACATTTCGTAGATTTATTTTAAATACCTACTGAAAGCTTAATCTTGATACTTTTCGATTTCAGTTTTCCAGACCTTTTTTTTATATTGTCCAATCGTTTCTACTAATAAAGACTTAAATTGTTTAAATTGCTATCTATTATTTAAGATAATTTGTATTATAATGTATGCATGGCTGACTTACTGTTACAATTATCTTTGCAACGCAATTACAACAATGCCGAAATATGTTTTGTAAAGAACTGAGCTTGATAAGTGTTACGTCCTAAAATTGATGAACAAAACAATGAAAAATATTATAAAAACTGTTAAGATGTTTGCTTCATGGTTTACATGTAATCATAATCATTAGATGCAAAGGATAGCATAACGCTGGAGGTCTAATAACTAACTAGGTTACATCCGCTGTAGCGTTGTTATATGTACATATAACGAATTTAACAGAACCTTACTCGATTCCAGAATGTTCGGTAAATACACACAAATCTAGTTAGTGAAATAGATTTGGTTTGGTTACACATAATATTTACAATATGTTAACATAGGTATAACAATTATCTTCTTACAAATATCTTCTTACAATTTACAATTTACAAATTACAATTTACAAGGTATTATCTTTTTACGATTTTATAAGACATTAATTATCACTTGTAGTTTTCTGACGTGGGTACTTCCGTGGAAATAAGCGATTTTGCCGCAAGTAAACATAAGTGTAAATAACTGAAAACGATAATTCTTGATTTCATTAATTTCGTTTTTGTGTTAAACGAACAGATAGCCAAAACTCTAAAAAACTATTTCTTAAGGTCTGCACCAGGTCAATGATATGTAGAAATTACAAACCAACTAGGGTTGTTGAGGAAGTGATTATGAGGAAGAGGAGGAGACAGAGGAATTGTCACCCGCAAATTTAGAGGATGCGGATGAGGAATAGGATATTTTTTGAGGAAGAGGATGCGGATGAG
>DWGJ01004313.1:0-11843 GCA_018246895.1 Aspitha aspitha aspitha | reverse complement strand
TTCTGCACTTCTCCTACAGATGAACTATAAGTGTGCCAAATTTCATACAGCTCCGTGCGCGCAATTTTCGTAAAAAGTTTTCGCTTCACGTATTAATATATAGATTATTAATGCCCGATGCGTTCGGTAGATGAAAACGACGTTTAGTCAATTGAATGTGTCGTGTCGCGTCAATTGCAGGTTGAGAGGCTGACGAAGGAGTTCCACATCTACCTGACGAAGGACGGCCGCATCTCGGTGGCTGGCATCTCGTCCAGGAACGTGGGGTATATCGCGGAGGCGATCCACAAGGTGACGGCCTAGGCGTATCGAATATCGTAACGGTGACAGACAACCCCGAATGAATACAGTATTTATACCTCTACGGCAACTGTTCTCCGAAATCGTCGCGCCGCTTGTAGCTCAGTGAGCGGTTACGCTATTATTATTTCGTATATTTTGTTATGAGAGTAACCATGTAATGATTACTTAGTGTTAAATATACATTTATTTTTAATGTGAATTTTATTTATTCTCCTCCGACGCGCCTCCGATATTGACGTGAATAAAAATACACACACGTATGATTAAACTGTTTATTGTTAAAATAAGTAGATAAAATAAAACTTGATGCCAAAACACAGAAATTGTATTCAACATGTTGCTGTGATTCTAGGACGAAACTAATTCTACGCAGAATATTTACAGCTGGCAAACAAATGAACAATCATTAACTTTAGGTTCTTTAAAAAGAGGATGCAGGTCAATCGTTAAATTTGCATAGAAAATAAAAAATAAATTTTAATATTTTATACAAAAGTATAATTTCCTTTTAGGATGCTACACGTATTGGGAACACATTTTTGACCACAATCTGATGGCATCGCGGCAACAATCTTAACAATATTCACCTGCATCGATATCCAAAATATGAAAACCTATAACACTTTACTACGCTAAATAGAATTTATTTCGACCATACATACATACTTACATACATACACACATCCAAAAAAAATGCGCTTTCCATACAATTCTATTATTATTATTATGGTACAAATTTATTATTCTAAAATTCTATTAGTCGACACATTGTCAATGATATTTTCAATAAAACAGTTTCATAACATTATTATGTACAAATTTGTCATATAACAAACTACTACTAGTCATGGCACTATTTCTTTAGAATGCACAATCATTGCTCCAGCAACAAGAAATATGTACCTCCGCACCCCGCGCCCTCCCCGCCTGGCGTCCAATACGACGGGCCCCTTGGATGTCACAAAACGAATAACAAACGAACGCGGTCACATTGAATGGAACAGAGAATAAATTCGTAATCACCAAATTATGTTCCAATCGATTCGCTGACCTCTAATTAACATTCAATTGCACTAATATGTTTAAAACTAGATATGTAAACATTGTCAAGTGTGTAATATAAGCAGTGGTAAACTTACAGAAACAAATTGAACGTTAGCGTGGCCGTGGTGTTGTATATATTCGATATAATTAAAATTTTAAAAATCCCGCTGAAATTTGCGCGTACAGAGAAAACAACATGCCACGTGTTTAGGTGAAATCAGAAAGTAAATATTTTTATCAGAATTTATTTTATAAATGTTATATATTATTTTTTAAATATTCAAGTTATATCGTTAGATAAAGTCGACATTTTCATTTTCAACCGGCTTCTCTCTAAAATATCTATTCAATATACATATTTCGTTATTTATAATTCTTACTATTCTTTCGAATATTAGACATACAATATCACAATATAATTTGTTTTTCATTAAAACACCTTTACATTTCTTAGTATATTTTCTAATGGAATACAATTAATATAATTGTATTCGGTGAAGAATATTACATTGTGCTGTTTTGTTTATTTTCCACATTATATAAAACAGCTCAGTAGGAATTCATACAAAAATGCTGGTTTCTGAAGAGTTCATAGAATCATTTTTGTGAGTAGTTCTATAAAACAACGCAGATGGCGCTCGCAAACGAACTTTTGACATTTTGTCTCTTACATACATACACAAATACTTAATATTATCGTATTGCTTGCTTATTTTTCCTCCTATATATTTTAAGTACTATCATCACCTGCCTTAAAGTGAAACGCGGTAACATAAAAGTACAACCGGAGCAATTATTTTAAAATAAAAATAAAGTTTCATTTCAACAGAAATGGTTCTATTAATAATAAATATTATACGTAATCATTTGTAGGGAACAAATTGCACACGTGAATATATAAAAATATAATTATGTATAAATATAATGCAACGTATAACAAACGGGTAATAAATACATAAATTGTAGAGTAATACGAACAGCTTATATACAATAGAAGACTTATTTGAGGTAATAAGTGATATTTATTTAAAAGTACGAATAGACAAACGGAAGCTACAAGGCCACTCGCGCAGTGGGCGGCCGCAGAGCGCAGTGCGCCGACCATGAGAATCCCTCCATTTACCCAATCAATGTACCTCTTAACTACGGTCGTCGATTGAGTAGACCGTTGGTGCGGCGTACCGCCATTCACTAATCCTACATTATCGGTCTGTGCGAAGCCGCCACAATCGTTAGCATCAATACGTAGTTATTGCACTTGGATTCAGTTATCCATCTAAATATAAACGACACAACCTTCGTAATTTCTACAAGCGCTTTCGATTTTCGATTTTTCGAAGTTTTGGCCCATTTAACACTCAATCTACCTAGAGTAATGACAATATAGTGGAATCCATTGAAATTATTATTGCTCACTTGCACTGATAACTTGGTGGGTAAATCACATCCAACTATTTTATAAGGCACTAGACCTTAGTTATGTGAACTATACAATAAAAATCAATACACTTTTTGATATTTTAGTTCCGGATAAATTCAATTCAAAATGGCATTAATAAGGACCTGCTTTGCATTCGATTTTGAGGGCATAACGTGTTTCAAAAATTGTGAAATCATTCACCTTAAATGATAATGCGTACGATTTTTAATGCAGATTAAAGTTTTTCGCTGTCTACAGTATTTTGTGGACTGTGTGATTAACACTAAACATTTTCTAACTTCCAAAATACTTTCTGAGTAAAGTATGATATAAGATAAACAAATGGGATAAATAATTTTTCAAAACATCATCGAAATTATTTTTTGTTGAATTTGAAAATTGAATTGAATTTTATCATCACAAACATGTGATAATAAAATTCAAAAAAATTTAAATCAAAATCCTGAATGTACCTCCATGACATTTCACGGGGTTAAAATAATACCTTCATTACAATTGGAAGCCACTTTTAAAGGTATTTATAATGAGCCATCGATACAATACATAAAATGTTTTAAATACATTATTAAAATGAACAATTATTTATTACGCACCATAGCTTGCTTTAGTTGAAACTGCAAAATTCCAGCTACAAAAATCATATCAGCAATATGTGTCATAGATATTCCATGGTATAAGTTATTCGACCAAAGTATCAAAGGCTTGCGAACGGACGATTATGAGTATTACGGGTAATTGTAATCACAGGTTGAGATCGAAGCGTCCTCGGTCGGCTCCGACCAAAACTTAATGGACGATAGGACAATATTTCCATACATACGCTAAAATCCTACAATATTCCTGTCATTTTATCTATTTAACTGAGATGAGCATTTCTTGGAACTCGCAGATGCACAGTATACTAATGACTGGATACCTTTATGTTTAGTGAAGCTGTTATTGGCTATTGTTATTATATTAAGTAATAATTATAATATTAATATGTAAAATTATTATAACAACAGAAATATATGTTAACATAATTTATATATTAAATAACAAGAAGTTAACTATAATTTGTGCGTCTTGCTTAACTTATAATCTAAATATTAGGGGTTAGCACCCGGGATGACAAATGTATGTACTTATACACAACGTAGTGGGTACATTTTTCACATATTCATGTATTTTTAGGCATCTAACATACCATGATCTAAGTGAGTGATGTGTGTATATCTGTACACTGCCACCATTCGTGCATACCCTGAAACACGGGGTTGCCACCAACAGCTAGTTTACAATTTGCTGTTTAATAATACAACATATTGAGCAAATATGACTTACTCATGTCAAAAAAAGTACATTGCTCTATATCAAACCGTTAAAATCATTACTTGTTAACAACAATATGCACAGTAAAGTAGTGTGAAGGACAATAATGTGTGAGATTGAAGAGGAATTTAAAGATTTTTTCTTTGTTATTCTGTTTAAGTTTAACAAGGTATTGTTGTAGACAAACTATTATAAAACCCAATAAGGGAGGATTACAAGTTTGACGGGGGAAGAAAAGGATATGTATACTAATTGATATCATCAATTGGACTACCTGCTTAGTGAATTACTTTTTAAGAATCAAATCAGTAACCATTGAAGGAATAATCAAAGACGTCGGTTAAAATTAATTAGATTGTCTTTTTTAAGAATCGCTAATTCTCAAGATTTTTATTGTTTTTCTTGGATATGGATTTACTTAGTCTCGGAATAAGAGGCAAGGCCAGAGTATAAAGCAGACAAGCTGACAGATGCGCTCGGAACGTCAATTGCGGGCAGTTTTTGAACCCCAAATGCAACATTGGTGTGTGGGGTGCTAGCTGGCTGTAATCCATATCACTAGGCTAAAATAATATACAATCGTTATATCTAGTTTCACGGTTTAACAATACCGAGTGCCATACAATTTTTCATTCTATAGAATGAAAATATAGCTTATAAGCAACCTTGTAATTAACATAACCTTTTAATATTAGTACTATTGAAATAACTTCTAACAAATAAAGAGAAAAGGTCTATAACAGGCTTTTAGCGTTCCACAATTGGTCTAATAAGAAATTTCTTATGCAGTTATGAAGATAAAGGAGGGACATTTTGACGTCAATTGTGTACAGTAAAATCTGATCATGTCCACATTATGCACTTTAAGTAAATTTTCTTTCCTTCATCTACATGCAAAAATCCAAATTTTCAAATACTCAACTTGAAACAGACACTATTGTTTGTTAATGGAATAAAAATTGATTATCATATGTGACAGTAATACATTTAAGATATAGTATGTAATACCTTATATGAGAAATTTTCAAAAAGAAAATTTCAAGGCACGTGAAGCTAACAACCGATTTTAACAATTCGAAAACAAATCAATAACGATTTTAGTCCGGTTTTGTAAATTAACTTGAATAGAATACTATATAGAAATTATCTAATGACTGAAAAACACAAACGGCAATTTTTTCAGATGTTTGTGAGAAAAACTTTTAGGATATTTTCATATTAGTATAGGAAAAATATATATAAAGAGTGTGTTTTCATTTATTGGGCAGTGGAACAGTATGGTCGGTGCTGTTCCATAAACATAGTTCACTCACAAAACAAGTGCACAAAACTCAGAAGAATTGAATGTTAACAGCTGCTTTAAACTATTAACAGTCATATAAAGAGGTTTAATTTTATTACATAATAATTATTTTATAACAGGTGAGTTAATGTGGCCCAATTATTGTACCATTACTGAGCATCACGAGTATGATCATGCATTACTAGAATGTGTCCTTATTGTTAATTAATACATATAAGAAATGTTACACTACAATACTATAAAGCTTGAGCATTCATTTACATTATTTATTTAACTAGCTATTATATTATGCAGAAGGTCATCTGTTACAATTTCAATGGTCAAATTGTTCATTCAGCACACAGTCCAATAGCAGTATGCGAGAACATAATACAAACATAAAACATATTTCTGTGGTTATTAAAACTTTCTCCCTTAAAAATATGCAGTTTAATTTTAATATTAAATATAATCTACATTGACAAAAACATCTTATATAAAATATATGTATTGTTGTAATTCAAGGCAAGTTTATAATAATATTCAAATTCATTATGATGTCTACGTTCATATGCATATACTGGAGGGTTATATACAAGGGGATAAATAAACATGTCCAACACATTTTAAAAATAATCATATACTATTTGCTAATACGCCTATCAAACTTTGTTACACATTTGACAGAAAAAATCGAATTTCCCGAGATACATGCCGTAGGAGTTCTTAAACAACGATTTTCAATTTGAAAAGAGATATGTCGACAAACAGTTAATTTGTTTTAGCCTCTATTACATAGTTCAATGTTATAAAAATGAACTGTTAACATTTACCAACGAAACATCTAGTGATAACACTGCACCCTACAATGTAGAAACAGCGCGCCGCCTGCAATAATGTCACTGCACTTCACATTATATGTCCGAACTTATCATGATGCATTTTAAAGAAACATTAGCACGTCCGTTTTAAGCTAGTTTATTGCTTGTTACTTGTTTAAAGGCAAACTTTCACTTACAGTGTGCGAGTCGGTGGAGTTGGGAGAGTCGTCGCCCAGCAGCCGAGCGAGCGGGTCGTCCAGCCCCCCGCCCCGCGGCACCCCCCGCTTGCCCTCGCCGCCGAACACATCGTCACCGACCAACATGCCCTCATCTAAATACGAAAACGAATCCAAATTGATATCGGAACTTGTGATCGCCGTGCTATAGACGTCTATCCTTTTCTGTCGCGACGTAGGCTCGGCGACCTTCTCCGTCAGTTTCTCTTTCGCCTTGAACAACGCCTCCGACTCGGATTTGTCGATTTTATCGATCTTCCTCGTTTTGTCTGAGTTTTTCGATTTTAAAGCGAACGACGAGTCGTTGCTGGACGATCCGTCGTCCTGCAGCTGACTTAGTAGGGTTCGCGTGGCGAGCGACAAGCCCCTTGTGGAACTAAATATTTCCTCATTATGTCCTAAAAAAATTCGGCATTAGTTTATCTGAAACTCTCAACAGAGCAATCGAAAACTCGTTTAAATGCACAACTTACCGCTGGCCGCCGACCGCGGTATGCTCTCTTGCGACGAGTGTTGCTGCTGGCAGCTGTTATCTACCATAAACTCGTTTTCACTGTCGCTAGACATGCCCAGGTCTAAATGTAACGAATTTAACTTATCGCCATCGTCCTTCCCTTTCTTTGATACGGTATCTAGTTCCATCTCCCAGTCTGTAACGCGTGAATCTTTCGCGCCCTCCACGCTTTTGATAATATTGGATTTGACATCATCTTTATCCATAATTCTTAAGCTATTCTCTTCAATTGGTACAATATCTCCTATACTTTCATTAGTTGAGTCTAAACTATTCGTGTTGCACGTTTCTTCCGTGAGCTGACTGTCAAACAACACTGGTGTGTCTTGAGTGATCTCTTGATGACTTATCTGTTTCTCCGGTTCTGGAATACGGGATATATTCGTATTCCGACTTTCCAATATCTCAGACATGGTGGTAGTACGTCCCGTTTGTTCGTTGTTTAATTCCAAGACAATTACATTCCCTGCACATTTACTCGTCTCCGCTTGCTCCGGCTTTGACGCTTGTAGCAGTTGATTCACATTTTTACCCATAATTATTTTCGTATCGTTACCATTTTTTGTGAACGTTAACGTTTTACCTATCGTTGTTCCTTTTTGTACAACTATTAAGCTGCCTTTTGCACTGCCAGTCCTAACTATTGGATTCGTTATTTTAGGTGTTATAACAGGTGCCAGCCCTTTCACGGGAACAATGTCCGCTAAATTAGCCGTTTTAATTGGTTCTACACTAACGATTTTCGCGTTAGAAGGTATAGTATTAACTGAAGCCGGCCTCGACACTACCGTGACGCCAGTGGATTTCACCATGTGACTGGTGGCGTGAGAACTGACAGGGACCAGTTTCATTGCTGTTGGAACCCCTTTGAAATGTAACAGAGGCATTTGACTTTCATTCCCTGGCTTCGTTCTATTTTTTGCAGGCAGAACAACCATTTTTTGTCCAGATTTTGGATTTAATACGAACGTTTTTGCGGAAACTTTTAAATCTGTAGCCGGTATTCCTTTAGGAGTGAGGGCTTCAGATGTTTTTGGTAATATACTATTTGTACTTACGGGAGGCATAACTTCTTGTCTAGGTGTGCTTGCAGCTGAAGACGTAACTATAATTTTCGAATTGGACATTATTCTATTATCACCAGATGATGGTTTCGATACAACAATCATTTTCTCTGTTAGAACAGGTGTATTTGATGGACGTGTTTTGGGTACGGACCCAATAACTTTTGTGGGGCCAACTTTACTGGCAGTATTTACAGCTTTCTGTGTAGAACTTGGAGTAACAACCACTTGTCTACTTGATATAAGTTTAACACCGTCGGGTTTTTGTAAAATTTTGAATTCTGGCATTTGTACTTTCTTTTCTGTGGCATGTGTCATCTCACTCCTCTTTTTTATTATAAGATGACATGGTTTAGATGAGTTTGGTTTTTTGGCGGGTGTACTTTGCGCCTGTAGTGAGATATGGTCGTCTAGGTGTGTACTGTCTGACACTCGTAGCTCATGAGGAACTGTGGCTGGTTGTGTCAGAAGTTGCATTGTTGGCGAGTCGGTGACCATTCCGGGTGATGACATAACTTTAGGTTTCATATCATCCATAAATTCAGATTTTGTTTTGCCACCAATTATTGATTGAGCATATGACGCCTGGAAAGAGTTTGGCGCTCCAGTTGCATAGTCTAAATGCATCGATGCCAAGTTATACTGTTTATTAGGAGAGATTGACAATTCCTGTGATTTCTTATGTGCCTTTGACATAACTTGTGCTGAATTTTTTGATGTTTGTCTGTGTGGCCTATGTTTATATGATCCTCGCAAAGTATGTGACTGACTTGTTTTGATTGTAGACACTTTACTAACTTGATTGTATGAATGCTTAGATTGACCTGATGATTTACCTGTATACCAAAGAAATTATTAGTTGCATCAGTCACTTTTTCTGAATTAAAAAAAATCTGTATTTACAATCCATACACCTTTTATTTTAAATGTAAGGACTGTTATTAAGAATATTCCCTGTATGTATATAATTTGAATGGATACTTACTAGTGGCAGTTTGAGAAAACTTTGAATATATCTGTGATAAATTTAAATGTTTTTGATTTGTATTGACAGGGATGTTTCTCATATTTTTAACTGGTGTTGCCAGGTCGTCTGGTATTACTGGTCCGTCAGGTATTTTTCTTTTCCGACAAATTAATTCTGTTTCCCAAATCTAAGTACAGAAATGATTTATTACACAAATTAAATTTGGACATGTTCATTTTATTATAAAGTATGCACAATCTTTATATATTAATAATTAATTTAAGCATGCATTACCATAATTAATCACTTCTATTGATAAAAAATGTGAAATATCTAACAATACTCACTTTACTCGTCTGATCTTCCTTGGCGATAGGGGGATATAGTAGCTGATCCATTGGTTCATTCATCTGAGTACCTTCAGCCATTAGAGCTTCACTGTCAGATAATTCTTCTTCATTTGACAGTGGAGCAGCTAGTTCTTCTGTTTCCAATTTCTTTTCTATTTCTTCATTAACTTTTTCAGCTGCATCCCCGACCTTATTTGCTATTTCTGCATACACAGTTTGTGCCACCCCTCGAGGCATGAGTGGTACTAACCGACGACCTTCACACACCCAGCCCAGTCCAGTGTTCGGTCCTGTCAACCTGAAATAGTTAACTATTTCTTTAATCTTAAATTTCTTAAATTATTTACTTTGATTTATATCTATTTAATATCACATTTATACAAAAGGAACTTATCTAATTTAAGCAATACCTTATTTTATTTTTCTTATATAAAATACAAAAAAAAACATTTTAAGTGCCAAATAAAGTGGATCTCATGATCCAAAATATAAAATAAACTCGAACACTTACATATATAAATTACATATTTTTACGATAGTTCAATCATCCTGCTATATTTTCAATAGATAAATAAAAATTGTAAAAGTTGGATATAAAAATTATTCCATACCTTGGTAAGAGATAAAAGAAAAAAATGTTTATTGAAACAATCATATAAAACCTAAATCAAATAACTTTTTCTAACCATAAAAGTTGCATTCATTGAATTATTTGTAACAGATATATGACTTACTAAATACATACATATACATATGTCAAATAAATAGCATAGGTTATGTGTCAAAATGTAATGGAAAAATATAAAACTAACTAAACTTGAATAATGATGAATGAATTATAAATAATGCTAATCAAATCAAATAAATTGATTATCAATTGTCAAACTGTAACCAATATCTACAAGGCCTATGTGGCTACATATCTATGTGACATTTCAATTTCTCAAATTTTATATTTCACCTCTAATCTTATAAGAATGAACTCAATAAATGCAAAAAAATGCATAGTAGCATATTAACATCACACTTCACAAGCTCAGGCACAGCCATCTTTGACATTGTTGGAACACAGATTTAAAAATAAATCATGAGCATCAATCAGAAAATATAATTGAAATAAAGCTTACTGTTCAGCAATAGTTGTTAACAGCTCGTCGTTGGAGACGCGCCGCGCCTCGGCGTTGTGGCGGTCGCTGCTAATGTGTAAAACGGCGCGCAGTTCCTCGAGCAACTTTTTTCTGTTGTCTTCCAACGCTCCTTGTGCTCTGAACACATTGATCATATTCGAGTAGGCATCCAATTCTATAAGCAAAGGAGTAAACCGCGATATAGAATATCTATTTTAAGCACTTTTCACATTTAAGATCATCAAACGAAACGGCCACAACGCGAGAAAACCATAGGAGGGAAAACGAATGCCATTTATAAAACTAAATATATACCGAGTCTCCTGAGCGTCCGTCGACATTCGTCGCGGCTCAGATTTAGAAGCGTAGGCCACATTTTCACCAGCTTAAGGATATTTGTATAAGTCCACAGTTTGATTAAATTATTTTAACCATATTTTAATAAATACTCTACTGGCAAATATCCATACTGTTTACTTCAAACGACAATTCGTTCATTTTGACATTTCAAGTAGGTAGAGATGCGAAATAATAACGGATGGCTTGAGTAATGTCTATGGATATAGGAATACCAGAATTCAGTGCAATTTTTTGCCGAAATAAACGATCACGTAATACGTGATTCGCAGAATTAATTAAAAAATAACACAAATAATTTATTCATAATAAACATATGTGTAGCTATTCGTAAATAATTATTAAGTAACTTTGAGGGATTCTGAGGGAGGGAAAAAGCCATCGCTATACCAGAAGCAAGACGTAGCGACGATCATCTATTAGAACATCTATTACTTATTAATACAAACGACACATATACTGACAAGTACTAACTGGACTAGTACTGTTCCAGCAGCCCTGCTGTCCTATTAGAGATTGGTATCAGATGTTCATGGGCGGTATTGGCCACTAGTGACTTCTGTATGGCCGTCTGTTACATCTCTAAACGTATAAGAAATGATAAATTCAATTTAAAAATAACTTTTACGGCTTCTATAACTTTATGACGCTTAACTGTTGAATGGTAGTTGCATCAAAGACTATGGAAATAATGTGTTAAAGTACCAAAATAGTTACTCGTTAATAAAGCTATTGTAAATAATTAATAGACAAAAACAGATATTTTATTTTTT
The DNA here is from genome assembly GCA_018246895.1 of Aspitha aspitha aspitha. Taxonomy (NCBI): domain Eukaryota; kingdom Metazoa; phylum Arthropoda; class Insecta; order Lepidoptera; family Hesperiidae; genus Aspitha; species Aspitha aspitha. The sequence continues at coordinate 253 of DWGJ01004313.1, read as the reverse complement.
AGAATTTTATGTCATATCAACTATTACATTCACATAAATTTTGTTGATATAGTCTTGCTGATACATTAGTTTTTTATTTATTTTTTGTGAAAATTATTACTTTAATTCGAATATATTTTTCAGTCACTTTTTAATCAACATATTCTATATTTTAATTTATGATTAAAATACTGTTTATGAAATACTTATTCTTCCATTGGAATAAGTAAAATTGATGAAACTGCCACACTGGAACTTCTTAAACCATAAACTA